>CM017557.1:3517227-3749727 GCA_007844125.1 Sinonovacula constricta | reverse complement strand
TTACCTATCTTGGGTTGACATTACCTGTCTTGGGTTGACATTACCTATCTTGGGTTGATATTACCAATCTTGGGTTGATATTACCAATCTTGGGTTGACTTTACCTATCTTGGGTTGACATTACCTATCTTGGGCTGACATTACTAATCTTTGGTTGACATTACCAATATTGGGTTGACATTACTAATCTTGGACTGACATTACCAATCTTGATTTGACATTACCTATCTTGGGTTGACATTACCTATCTTGGGTTGACATTACCTATCTTGGGTTGACATTACTAATCTTGGGCTGACATTACCAATCTTGATTTGACATTACCTATCTTGGGTTGACATTACCTATCTTGTGTTGACTTTACCTATCTTGGGTTGACATTACCAATCTTGGGTTGACATTACCAATCTTGGGTTGACATTACCAATCTTAGGTTGATATTAAGTGCTATCATTCGCTCAAGGCATTTGACTTCCACCAGTTGACTGAATGGTGTAGGGGCAAAAAAGAAATAAAAAGTCCATTATAGTTATTAAGAGCTAAACCATTTTTAATAAAAACCAGTTTTTACAAAATAACGTTTTATATAATTTTCGTTTTCGTTTTCTGTATGTAATTATGTAATCTTTAATTTATATCACATGCTTTAGAATTGTTACAGAAAATAAAAATATATAAATATGCACAGATTTTTAAAAAAAACTACTTAACACATAAAAAATATTTATATGAAAATATAAATTGTCTGATGCTTTTACTAAAGTAAACGAAGTAAGCATTGTCTGACAGCCTCCAATAAAAACCGTGAAAATTCTTTAGCAAAGGGAAGATGTCGTTCAATTACAGGCTTGTGGAAAGTGGAAAGGTATTTAGGCTAGATTAAAATTGCAGCGCTTAAAGCTTAATTGGTATGAATCACGCCAAAATGGATTGAATTTATGTAGCTGGTATTTCAGCTCACAGGCACACGTTAATGCGCATGTGAATCAACACTACACGTTCTTTCTTTCTAAGATTGTCTAATGATATGAAGTTAAGAAAAAAGTCCTTTAGAGCTTTGTATTTGGTAGTGAGCATGGATAACATCATGTGTTAACAATGCCAGATTCCTTCAGATACACCATGACATTGAAGTTTTGAATAAACAGTTTTAATTGACGGTTTATCCCCGAAAACTTTTTACCTCGTAAAGTACGTTCACTTCTTATTTGTATATGATTTTCCTAGTTCCATTTTCCATTCAAACATTTATAATTGGATGCGTGACTTCGTACCCAGAACTCTAGCGAAATATGTCTAGCGAACTCTTATCAAGCAATATATTAGTTGCAATGGTATTTGCTTTCTTTCAAGATTGCTTACAGAAAATAGTTTCACGCATGATTTATCAAAAATAAGGAAGTCAATCGCATATTCAAAGTTTGACAATGTAACTCCCGCAAACAAGCATAACAAAATCAAAAATAAATGTGAGAGACAAAACATAGAATACCACACAGTAACAAGATTTTAACGATTAAGACTACAGACTTGAAAGCGGGGTTACAGATCCTAACATACGGACGCCACTCTAGTAACCGTTGCTTTGCTTAATCGGAAAAACATTTCCTGCTATCTCGTGCCGTCCTTTCATACATGTACTTAGAAAATAGGCGCAGTAATACCACTGATTAAATGTGTGTAAAGCAAATAGTTAATTCTAGCATCGCATGCATAAGAATATATGAAAAGTCCTATAAGCATTGCAACATATACCAAACTCCAAAAAGGCACAGGAAAAGGGTATTTTACCTGCAAGCCAAGTGAAAAGCAAGAACAAATTTGCGATGAGTCATTTAACGAAAAGAGCAAACCCGACAGTTACCGCCTTGTAACGGCCATGTCCCTCTTTGTTGAGAAATTTGTTTTAAGTTTGAGCTACTTCTTGGTTTCAACTTCTTTTGTCTCTTGTCAACATCATGACATCATGGTACGCATGACAAGGAATACAGCCCATTAGCTACTGGTGGAAACAGTTATCCGTAATCAATGCATAACGCCGAATTTTTGCTGTCATAAATCCTTCATTTAAATATCTGCCAAATCTTTTCTTTAAAAAATATGCTTAGATTTTTATTTACCTCTAAGAGGAATATTGGCAAATTCATAACCGTCATAAACTGCCGCTTGAGTGTTTGTTATACAAATAAGATACATGATACATCATACATTGCCTACTTATTTGCTTCATCTAAATACAGCAGCTTTTCTAGACGGTAAATATAAAGTGTCAATGAAACATAAATCAATTATTTTCTTTAGAAAACACAATAACCATACGGAGACCCATGCCTGCTTACGCCGTGTGTAAACAACTAGACCGTTGGTATAAAGTTACGTTTTGTGTTTATAACTACAGTGGGTATACAAATACATAGTGAATAAACAAACTTGTCGGTATTAAATAAATAAGTGAACTGTTTTTGACTTAAGAAGAATACAGACGACAAATTTTCTTAAAATTGCTCGACAGATACGGACTATACAAATATTCATTTTAAACTTTAGTTTAAATGTTAGGATATAAACACAAACAGTCAACACTGCTGAAGTAAGCCGTTTGTGCATTTTTATATCAACCAGCTCTCCGCTGGAACTGTCTCATCTGGGTTTACTCTCATGCTGCCCTGTATCAAACCATGTGATGCACTAACAATGCATGCATTTTACAAAAGAACCCTTGCAGTATGTGTCACATGTGTTATTAGCTATAGGCACAACCGTTCCTTAGCCAACAACCCAATCCTTCGCCTGTCAGTCTTGCCTGTAGAAGTCATTGGTATAGAGTCTAATACCACGTGGTATGTCGGCTTCAGACTCATTCCAAACTGCATATCATCTGTAAAGTGACTATCACAAAACATTCTTACATCACTCTCTGTTAACGTGAACCCCGTTTTTGGAACTACGCATGCGCAGATAGCTTCATGAAGCCGGGCATCGGGGACACCAACAGCAAACGCTTTATCGACACCAGGGCAGGTCAAGAGGACTTTTTCAATGTCCCAGGGAAATACTTTATACGCCATGATAGAAATGCGCTCTTTTCTTCTTCCTTCGACCACAACGTTTCCATCTGGGCGAATTCTACCAATGTCACCTGACAAAAGCCAGTTATCATCATCAACCGTTGCCCTGAACTCGTCCGCCATATTGAAGTAGCCCGAGAATCTCATGGAGCTCCGGATAAAGATATCTCCGGATGTGTTTACAGGAACAACCGAACCATCTTCGCCAACTATCTTAACTTCGAATCCCTCGAGCGGCTGTCCTGAAAATCAAATAATATTTCAATCGGCTTAAATTCGATGGCTGCAACATCCATATAGGTGTTTTTGTTATAACACTAATATTGCCAAGGCGGCAACTCTAACAACCTGATGTACAATTAGCAATATACGCCTATTCGTTCAGTTCAAAATTACATTGTGAATAATAGTTCTAATTAATGATTCTATAAACCGGAAAAATTATTGAGCCTTATTCTCTTGAGCATTGAGGTCTTCCAGATTACTCGCGATGTTTCGGTAGCCAGGTAATTTCTTGTATCTTGCTGATGAACAAATATTTGACTTATTGCAACGACTGGAATTGTTTTGGTGCGATGTAAATTATCGTTTAAAAGAGAAACATTAACAAATAAAATATAATGCGATCTCACCAACTATCCCGTCTTCAAACTCAAGCCCTTCACCAACATCATACATGGTAGCTCCACCCGCCTCGCCTGACCCATACCAGTTGTAGAGTTTCTCACAAAACTTTCCTATCAGTGTTGCAGTGGGTTGCTTCATTCTCTCACCAGCCGTAAACAGCGTTTTCACTTTTCTAAACTTTTCACAAAGGTGTGGATGTGACAGAAGGTCTGCAACGAGATATCCGGCTAAATATATTACGTCACATCTTTCTTGCTCTATGATGTCACAGACGACGTCAATATATTTTCCTGACATGGACATGTGAGGGTCGACAAATATTCGTGTACAACCTTCAGCAAAATAGCATCGAGGAAACCCAACATTCCATGTCATTGGGCGCTCGCAGAAGTATATTGAAGATTCATTCAAGTTTATTCTCTTGTTGCTTTGCTTAGTCCAATTCAGAATAGCAAAGTGGCTGTTTAAGAAAGCCTTTGGTTTTCCGGTAGACCCGGAAGTTGGGAAGTACACAAGTTTGTCTTCCGGAAGAATCCTTGGTAGTTGTATGTCTGGAACATAAGTTTGATTTGTTTCTAGATCTCGCATCATATAGCAGAGAGACACTCTAGAACCGACGGTATCAAATGGTTCTCCGTTGCAAAGAATTTGCTTTAGACTCGGAACTTTCTCAGACTTCTTGGCTGTCAATGGAATTATGTTTTCCAGCATCACCCAGGCATCGTCACCTTTACTTGCATCGATAAGAAGCATCACACACTTTGCATCGTTTATTTGATCTATCAGATCTTTTCCTGTTTTAAGATGTGACCATGTATAAAACGGCACGGCTCCGGTGCAGATAACGGCAACACTGGTCACCAGCATTTCCATCGAGCTTTTCATGCAAAATGCCACATGCGAGCCCTTCTGAAGACCTTGACTTATTAGAAGCTTTGCTAAAGTTTCTGACTTTTCCAGTAACTCTTTCCTTGTGCTGGTTTGCCTTTGTTTGTCCAACCCGTAGAACACAAACGCTTCCTTGTCGGGGTTGGCATGTGCAAGCATACGCAGTCTGTCAGGGATGGTCTGGTATATGTACTGGTCTCTCATTGGGTTGCTAAGATAGCTCTGCTCTGATAGATGTGTAGCAGCCATATTTTATGATTTCCCTGAACTGAAAGCATGGAATCGTGGAAGCAAAACTTTACAGCTAAAATTCTTTACAAATTATCTTTATTGCTAATATTTGTTACTATCGTTTTCTTGAATACGAAAATATAGGTAAGAAAAGACTTCAAACATATATTAAAATTTGACATAGATTCAATCATACAAGTTAATATAAATGTTACAGAGAAGCGCGAGGTATATCACAGAGGAAAAATGTCATGGAACGGTATTTATTATCTGAAGCAACGTTATACCGTTTGATATTTCATTCTTAATGTTCTCTTTTACATGAGATACATATTTACAATAAACGTCGTATTAAAGCACTTACCATCGAACCTTTTTACATGCAAGAAGATTATCGTGTCCAAAAGCTTGGGGTATGTGCCAATCAGATATTGGCGGTATCGGAATTATTTGCTATTGTAATATGTCTAGTGTACTTATGTATTGTAAATAAGGTATATTTGTAGTGTGGATCATCTTAAAGCATTGTATATGGTTTCCAGCGAAGTATGCCATATGTTGTTGTTTATTGCAATGGTTGTAAACGTTTGGAAGATAAAACTGGCAGAATATTTAAAAGGGTATCAAAATAAATCAATTCGGACACACTGCCACCTGCCAAGTGTTTCTAAATTGACGAAAGAGATTCGCTATTTGAACTATTGCTCTTTTTGCCAGGTGTTACAATGTATCATTTACAAAATATTACGTAGCGGACAACTCGATTACCCGTACTACTAAAATAAACCCAGTACTTAAAGTGTTTCGCTTTTTATCATAAATATAAATAGGTTGACAAATAAGTTAAGCCAATATTTAAGTTAATTGTCTGACCTCCGGGGCGCATGTGAATTTAGAAGTCATTGTGTAAATGGGGTCTGTCGCGTGTTTTCTTTGTCCGTGGCGCTAAAGTACTTCAATATATCTACAGAAATAAATGCGGTCTATGATATCTAAGATATCATCTGATCCATTAAGGGTTCGTCGTCAGTTATTAAAGCAACTCTTCCATATTCTGTTAAATTTTGTATGTCAAAACCATGCCCTTTTTTACTTAATATGCTTACCTCTTGACTCTTCATAACGAAAATGTCCGAATGTACACGTTATAAAAATGGTATCCGACAGTTTGCTTCTGTCTTATACATGTAACATCCTCTTTATCCACTTCTAGAGAATGTGTGCATAATTACTCTATGAACTTACATGTTAGTTAAAGTAAAGCTTGAATATAACATTGCTTCATTTGTCGACAGTACAAATCGTAAACTATATTGTTTAAAGTCTTATATTATATCTTATCCTTAAAATAAGCTTAATATAGATATCGACGGTATAGCGAATTACCCTGATGAAATGTGATCTCAAAAGTAAGTGGTCGCGTGTTGTTGTTGGTTTCTGCGTGTTTATAATAGCCTACTCCGAGCGTGGCGTAGTCCAGGAAGTATTTTTGTATATATGTGGGGTGATGTGTCATGTTTTTCACTGTGAGTTATAGCGCTCAAAAACATCATTTCGCGGGAATTTTGCAAGTAACAATAATTTATATGGATTTTTAATTTAAAAATATGCTCGATCAGTTAGCATCCACATGTAAATGACAAATTGTATTACATATTGTTTAAATGTCTTTAACATTTATTAATTTATGTAACTAGACATCTGTTGAAGAAATCGTATAAGTATTGGATGAATAACAAATCGTACAAACGTTGTACAGGTAAAAATAAAACATTTTTAGCCTACGTGTTTCGATTTGCAATCATCCGTACCTTATTTACATGGTACTTAAATGACACAACGTGAGACATAAATCGGATCAATGCCAGGTTCAAATGACAGTGTAGGCATGTTTGTTTTGTTTGTTTTGGGTTACCCATTTACTGTTACAATGGAAATGTCCAGGTTTTATTGGGTAAAGAAGGCCCAAGACAAATTATCCATAAACCATTGGCGTACCGCAGGTCAGCTGCCTACATTCAACTTATTGTCCCGACCGGTGGCTTACCGCAGGTCAGCTGCCTACATTCAAGTTCTCGCACCGACCGCGACCGAACCTACGCGTTTTAGGGCTGAGGAGTCATAAGTCGGCAAATCTAACCATTTGGCAACGAGGGCTCCAAGCTGTGTCGATAAGTCAACTGCAGGTCAGCAAACAGTAATGAAAACATTTTCATTTTCATTTTCATTTTGACTTTACAAACCCCGATGATTTTGGCAGGATACCAGAATATCGGAAATCAAAAGAACCAATACATTTTATTTCTCTTTCACTAACACAATCACTAACGATACAAATGCTCTTCTGACAAAACCTAACGGTCCCTTCCCAGGTTTATCTTCCACAGTCACCTGAAGAGACCTTATGCACCAAGAGCCATCCCACCGATGGACGAAATGGGATAAACCATAGACCAATTAACACATACAGTTTATGTGCTTCAATGCTAGGATTTAAACAACAAAGACATATACTTAGCGCAATTAATTAACAAAGTAGATGAACATTATGATAGTAAAGAAACGACAGAAAGCTATATAAATCAGTTCTCATCCGAAATAAAATCTACACTAACAGAAGCAGAGCCGTAGACAAAAATCTCTTGTGCAGGTAAAGTTGTATTGGAGAAGAATAGGGTAATAAACCAGACCAACATTTATTAGGCAGTAGACACTCGACAGGTGTTTGACGATTTATTACAATGTACATGTATTACTGTTAAGTTTCCGTCTGCCAGTTTGCTCATTTACCAAGAAGGTTAAGGTATCCTCGTGTCTGAATCACGTTTTGCCTTTATAACAATTGTCTTTATCTGGTTATTTGCCCAATAAAGTCTACTGCGTAATTAATGCAGTTTAGGTGATTTAAATGATCCTGAGACGGTTTTCTCGATCAAAAATGGTCGAAGGTCGCGCCGGGTCTGGTGGGTAGATGTGCTGATGTGTTCGTTTGTTGACACTTTAAGGCCCCACACTGCGTGGCTTCGGGTCCGGTCGTTTGAAAAACTTTAGAATAGAAGCTCTTTCAGCTTACCTGACGTGCTCCGGTGGTTCTACCCTGATTAATGTCCAGTCTTTCTCCATTATTAATTAGCTGGATGTAGTCAATTTGCTTTTGGTGTTTGCAATATTTCCTGAACTGAAATAAATAAAATAAAATAATGACGAACTTACCTTTCTGTCCAATCTCCACTAGTGTTTACCTCTTTGCCTGTTAAAATCCCTATCAGTTACTGGCATGTAGACGGGTATAGCTTGCGTATAATAACCCCGACTTGACCTTTATGCAAGAATATATTATTTATCGAATACGAACGCAAAATTAGTTATCGATAATGCAATCGCTGACAGTCGTCTAAGATCGGGTATGTTTGTTGAACAATCATAATATTTATATATTCAATACAAGTATGAGGCTTAACAGTACCGGCGTGGCCGAGGGGTTACCGTGCAATGCCCGCGATCGAAAAGTCACGGGTTCGAGCCTCAAAAGAGATTTTTTTTTCAATTATTGGAATACTGGAGTCGACCTTGGATCGAGTGGCAAGGTTTGGCATTGAGTGTAATTTCGTAAAACTCGTGAATTAAAAGACGATTGGTTTTCATTTGCATGCGTAAATTGCCGAGGTGGAAGGAAGGCGTGGTATTTATCGTATATAGGTGTGAGCTAGATCGTTAATAGATGCTAATATTAAAGGTCAAGTCGGGGTTATTATACGCAAGCTTATACGTGTGGTTGTGTTATGTATTATGATAGTCGAGACGTAGAGTGGTTTACAAGATCGATTACACGCACGGTACTTGTATTAAAGGGAAATTGCTATTTATATTATATTTACATTATATGTCTATTTAAATGAAAGTTAACTAAACCCAGCCATCAAGGTAGAATCCAAGGCATATACAGGATACAGGTGTTCAGGTGGAAGACAAACCACTGTCTGTTTATATGTTACGAACAAAGTCTACATTCAGGCTACTGTTTTAACACCTGAATCTCTATCATCACAATAAGGCATATTTTCACACTATTGACATACATCGTACTTTTTTAAACACCTTTGCAAATGTTCTGAGGACATAACATTATTTTATGGCTTGTTATTACTTATAAATCGACACCAAAGCACATTACCTTTAACATATTATAAATTTACAAACCATTTGACCATGCAACTGATAACATGTATACTTCTGGTCCAACTATGTGCCCAACCAGATGAAGAAAAAGCCGATACCATTAAGGCAGTTATATAAAGTAGGACACCTTTATTATTCTTTTAATCAATAGAGTTGTCTTTGAACAGCAAGTGTATTATAGTGCAGGGGTTAACTTCACGCCTTGGAAATGCGCGATGGCAGGTTCGATACCAGGGAAAGTTTTTTCCTTGGTCAAAACTGTGTCTAAGAATGACTTACTACAACCCGTATTAAGAAATCTATCATGTGAAAATCACATCCCTTAACACACGATTTCATTTTCGTACTCTTTGAATCGCCAGATCGACACTACGTATGTTGTGTATTCTACATGGGTCTCGCAATATAAAACAAACACAGAAGAAAGAGAAACTGTTTCGTCATATGTCTAATAAATAAACACTGTGGACCACAACATATTACACAATAACGTATAATTAAAATATAATTCAGAGCAGATTGTGCCGTACAACCATAAATCCCACCATCTCTGTAAATATCGGTTGATATTTTTCCCGTGATATAAAGATGGGTTTTATCAACCGATATTCGCGCACCTGCTCTAAGCCGGATTACTTTTTGACGTATGGATCAGGAATGTTTACGTGAACGAAACTCATTTATCGCGTTATTATGCTTGTGATCACCCCAAAAATGTCCATACTATAAAGATTGGTTAAATAGAGCAAACGAGGACATAAACAATAAGGGGTGAGCGAGATTTCGATCTCTGTCCTGCAGAATTGAAAATTTAAGTAGCAGCGTCTTAACCGACCGAGCTAACCGGATAGTTTATCGAGATCTTCATGAGTTCTATTTAACAATGATATGGAAAATTTGTAATATATATAAGTTTTATTAATCAAAATGTGCACATTTACAATTCAAAAACTTACACGATTAGAACTGTTTAGGAATAGTCATAAAATCAATTAAAGTACGAATTTGTAGTCTGCAAAAAAAAAAACAACTGTCAAATTGTCAGATCATGTGAGTTCCTGTTTAATCCTAACATTTTAAAAGGAAATTGATCTTGAATCTGTGACTCTCAGAAAGCAGCAATCAGTTGAGAACAGACCCTGATGATCAAATGTCGTTACATGATGAACATTCAAATGGTTTAGATAAAGCTCAATCTTTAGTTGAACCAAATACAGTTGACTGCACAGATCTGGACAAATGTGCTCATAAATCACAGATTATAGACTCAAATATGAACATCAGCACACTACCACCAATCCCAACATTTCTCCAAATATCGCAGGTCACCCGTCAAAAACACAATCATCTTAGTAATTTTATGACGCTATATTCAATGCGCAGAGTTTCATTGTCATCAACAATTAAAATCCATGAGCAAACAGTTACAATCACACACACACAAACCTCAAATGTAATTCGCGTCTGTTAATACCATGTACGTAGCAACTTTGATGTTACACACTGCATGTATAACTTTACACGAGGTTGGGATTTTGTTATTGTTATTTTCCAACCATTATTTTTAATTATCGTTATCAATAAAATTACAACCTTATGTATTTTGCAAATAAACAAAAAGAAATAACATGTTTATTGTCTTAATTTTTAGAGGTAAAATAGAACTATTTCTTATAGCCGAATTACTCTATGCACGCGCATGAATTTCGTGTATTGCAGATCATGTCAGATCATGTAGGGGAGGAGCAGTAGCGGTAAATTTAAATGTTGCCCTTTTTAATCCAATTGAAAAAAAATGTTGATGGTTGGATAAAAAGAGCCTCGTGGTTTCTGGTTTTCTCAGCCTCGCATGATAACATTTATCTATGTCAACACTTACCTGGTATTCTCTATATATCGACTTAAAACAAACAATGCGTACATTTACATTGTACTTCCTTGCCCTGAGGACCCATCAATGTGACCGAATATTTGATTACTAAGCTTTGATTTATATGTTTAATTGATAAATCTCATCGAAGGTAGTATTTCTGTAATGTAATTTTCTTACATTTTACACGTAAGTTTGTCATCATCATCATCATCATCATCATCATCATCATCATCATCATCATCAACAACAACAACAACATCATCATCATCATCATCATCATCAACAACAACAACAACAACATCATCATTATTCTCATCCTCATCCTCCTCCTCCTCCTCCTCATCATCATCATCATCATTTGGTACATAAATGCTTGTTGTATTTACATATTTATAATTTATATAATTTATATAATAATATATATAATTTATTAATATATGTATATTTCAATTCTATATTTGTTTTATTTATCTATATTTATAAATTATTGAAATAACGGATGTATATTATTAAAAAATTATAATAAGCAATAAAATCTTTTCAATATAAATAAAGGTTAGAAAATAAATGTTATATAAATTAATTTGGCTTCAAATTAAAAGAAGACACATTTTTTTCTTTTATAGTCATTAAACATATAAACTTAGCATTGTAAAGTCGTGCCAAGATGTTAAGGCAGCAAGGAATTTTGTTAAGCAATGCAATCCTACTGAATGACGTGCTCATTGTCCTGAAATGTTGAGCCATAGTTATTGTCAAACTTTTTTTTGCCCCGCGAAATGCCGGGTTAATTGTTAAGCTAGAATGACGTTCGGGCGATGTTTTGTTAACATCTGACTCTTGACAAATTACATCTGGTTTAAAATTGATAGTAAAAAGGAAGGGTTATAATGTGCGGGCGGGAAAGATTTAATAAACCGACGAGACAAACGTCATGTTAGTTAAAAATTTGATTAAAAAAACAACCTGAGTACCGAAGAAAATGTGCTGTACTTTCCAATCTGTTGACCTTTCAGAAACAATGTCTTCTTTGTCTTTACCGCTAGCCATATAAATCAGCGCACATCAGCAAAAAGGCACTGGAATGAAACAGCCTGTCAATATTTATCCAGACTCCCGGGCCAGCAATGGAACTCCACGATCACATATTTGTGAATGGGCAACGTCCGCATTGCTTTACAGCAGCATGAAACCCTCGCAAATTAATATTGGTTTAGAGGTTTGGCCTTCTCACACACCACCCATGGCAGTGGACTAGAATTCATATTGGATATACAGTGGAGGCAGGCACACGTTAGTGCCGGGGTCTTTATTAAACCGTTATCGCATGGTTTACAGAAGCGCATCCACACATGTCAATATTATGGGTCTAGGCATTCACCAGCATCCAGAAGTAATCATTAATCTGAAAAATGTTTGTGTTGTTCACGTAAATGGATATCAATAACTTATTCACGAATCGTGATTGAATGTTTTCTGTTTTATTCCACTTGTTAACGTGCCTAGGTGTTGTTCCATTAAAAGGTGTCGGTCTGTATGAATTCAGTATTATCAATAATGAGCAAACGTGATAACAGTGAAGTCAGGTGATATCAGGAACTCTCGACCAAATGGAATTATTTAGATCGTATGCATTAGTGTAACTCGCCGAAATATGGGTTGTATACATTCAAAGAAACGTAAGGATGCTTTAAGAAAGAATAAAAAAGTAACAGGCCAACCGAGAAAGAAATATTTACCAGACCAAAACGAAGCAAAAGATGACAGTCAGTCTCCAAAAAACAACGTACCTGAGTTTAGTGATCGTCAAAAGGAAATCGTCGTAGAGTCATGGAAACTAGTGCAAGATGATCTTGGGAAAATTGGCGTTCAGATGTTTCTACAGTAAGTGTTTATAGTGTGAAAATACATTTATACTGATTTATCGCTAGGTTCAGTTATAAACCTATTTACATTTGTATATATTATGAATGATTTAGTAGCCAATAAATAAAGATTTAACATCATTAAGGGTGTATTTTTTCTGACATACGAATTCATAACAGACCATGTATATTGAGAAAATGGTTGTCCTCTATTGTAATTTCGAAACTATTTAACGCGACATTAAATAGAGAATAGAGAAAAAAGCATATTCGTCCTTTGCATGTAAATACGATTTAAAAGGAACAAAGTCGCAGTTCTGTTAAGCCTTTTGCTGCTCTAATCGTTATTTTGGTGATAAAAAATACAGACTGTGGTCATAAACCAGCATTTCTTGTTGGGAGATCTGTCATTTGAAATGAAGCTAATTCGAGCAAGATTGGTATGTCTTAAGCTATTCGGAATCTTGCAATTGAACATCATGACCATAGGAACTTTGCTATAGCTGTTGAATCAATTATTAAACCATTTTGTTCAAGTTACATCAAAGTTACATCAAAGACATTCCGATTTTCAGGGAGATAAAAATGTCAACGTTGAGTCAAATTTTATTATTTAGATATAAAAATCCTCAGATAACTTGTGTTTATTACTTCGTTTTCAACGGCGAATTCCAAAGAATGCGGCTGAACGCAGTCCTTATTGAATATTTACACGATATTATTGAAACAAGTATTGTTTATGTCGTGGTATATCGTGCTTATATCTATAATATGTATAATATAACGAATAGAAATGATAGAACAGAAAAAGAAATGTATGACAACTTCATTATTTTCCGAGGACCAATTTTCATTATTAAGTTTGTAGTGCCGCTTTACCCGATTCCGAAATATTTTATTATAACTTTTATTTTGCTTATTTCAATAAATGATCATGTATGAGAAACATCACTAGGAAGAGTCAATTTACCGATCGAATAAGTTGTTTTTATCTCATAAACATAAATCTTTTTCTGAAAAAAATCTTTCAATTTGTACTTATCTTAAAAGAATCAGTGTTATTGTTGTTATTCTATGAACACCAAATAAAACAGATTAATACTGCACAACTATATCTCTGAAAGGTTTTAAAGTATTAAACGTGATTGAAAAGAGGATTTCTTTGTTTATAATGTATCCAATATCCTCGTGGTATCGCCGCGCTTATCATGCCATACCACAATTTAGGATATATGGCTACTTGCATTCCAGCTTAGACGGCCGGTCTATAGATACCTCTACAGAATATACCCACATAAAAAGCGCCAAGAGACACTTTATGGTGCAGGTAACATGGCTCAATCTGCTGCCTCATACAACTGCTATTAGCAAAAACAATAATATCATACGAGTTGGTAAACATAGGCTAAATATAACACGCAGTACTACAATTAAAATATCAAGTAAATATTCAATGATTTCAACTGTTTAATCGCATATATACCTATATTTATATTTCATTTTATGTTTTGTTTTGTTTTGTTCTCTATCATTTTTGGAGCAAGTACTTTGACATGATCATCGCCGTTATCTCGAAATCACGCTTATTTATAAAACCTTAAATGCAAACCATCACGACGAAAAATAATATGAGCCAAAACATAAATGAAAAGCAATAATAATTGAAAATAGTCTTTAAACCACATCATTGTTTACATGCGGCATTGAACACTAGTTTTTATGTGAACATGCTGCCATCTTAATTATCTATTTAAACAAAAGGTGTTTCCCGAAATATTTTAGTCATGTTTGGAAAGCCCTTAGACATATCAATTCGAACTTAACTTACAAATACGCTTCAACCATAATATGAATATATTTAAATATAGAAAAGTTCAAATGTTTGCAGTTCAAGTTATTTGCAACTATAAAAAGAATTTTTGCATGTATTCAATTCAGAACTACCACTCGACAATGGCAAACAGAGTAAATGTAAAAGTGACAAAAACACAAAAACGAGACATTACACAAAAAGAAAAAACAACAGTTTTCACCCTTGAGAGACCAGTCGGCAAAAGGACCGACTGGGGTGGTTAAACTTGACTTGCGGAGCGCTCCAACCTCTCACTTGCTGAAGGTTTTGTCATAAAGAGTGTCAATAAAAATATCTCTTCAAAGTATAAGTTGTGATAATAAATAGGTAACAGTAGGACTAACTCGTTATAAAAAGACGTCCACGAATAACATTTGTTTATAATGTCATGCATACAGTCATGCTAATTGTGCTCTTTACATGGCGACTTCTTGACTACTAGCTCGATTTTATACTTGCTTATGTTTTCTAAATCATGGCAAGTAAATTTCTATGTGTCGGCCATGTAGGCACATTCCATCTGACATCTGCTCTGTCTTCATCGGACAAAAGATCAAATTATAAAATAATTAGCCCGGTATGTTAGCAGCAGGCCAGACAACGGTTGTTCCCATTGGGAGATATTCATACCTCCACTTTGTGATTAATTATGACAGCTCAACACCTATCAAGTTTGGTTTTGTGTCTTGGGCGAAACATATAAAAATAGATCTTGCTGGTCCTAATAAATGTAAGAGTTTTTTTTGCCATGTTTGCAGTTTTTTTTTTTTGTAATCATTTTAATACTGCTGATGCTAAAGTCTACAGTCTAATTGACGACTCGTAACAGCTGAAATCACCGTATCTTTCATAGCATTTTATATCTTACTACACGTTATTCGCCCTCCATTTGATGCTTATAGTTGTATGTACAGAGGGTGTAGTAATATACCCAGTTGTATGTACAGACGGTGTAGTAATATACCCAGTTGTATGTACAGAGGGTGTAGTAATATACCCAGTTGTATGTACAGAGAGTGTAGTAATATACCCAGTTGTATGTACAGAGAGTGTAGTAATATACCCAGTTGTATGTGTAGTAATATACCCAGTTGTATGTACAGAGAGTGTAGTAATATACCCAGTTGTATGTACAGAGAGTGTAGTAATATACCCAGTTGTATGTACAGAGAGTGTAGTAATATACCCAGGTGTATGTAACAGACGGTGTAGTAAATACCCAGTTGTATGTACAGAGAGTGTAGTAATATACCCAGTTGTATGTACAGACGGTGTAGTAATATACCCAGTTGTATGTACAGAGGTTGTAGTAATATACCCAGTTGTATGTACAGAGAGTGGTAGTAATATAACCCAGTTGTATGTACAGAGGTGTAGTAAATATACCCAGTTGTATGTACAGAGAGTGTAGTAATATACCCAGTTGTATGTACAGAGAGTGTAGTAATATACCCAGTTGTATGTTACAGAGAGTGTAGTATATACCCAGTTGTATTGTACAGAGAGTGTAGTAATATACCCAGTTGTTGTACAGAGAGTGTAGTAATATACCCAGTTGTATGTACAGACGGTGTGTAATATACCCAGTTGTATGTACAGAGAGTGTAGTAATATACCCAGTTGTATGTACAGAGAGTGTAGTAATATACCCAGTTGTATGTACAGAGGTGTAGTAATATACCCAGTTGTATGTACAGAGGTGTAGTAATATACCCAGTTGTATGTACAGAGAGTGTAGTAATATACCCAGTTGTATGTACAGAGAGTGTAGTAATATACCCAGTTGTATGTACAAGAGTGTAGTAATATACCCAGTTGTATGTACAGAGTGTAGTAATATACCCAGTTGTATGTACAGAGTGTAGTAATATACCCAGTTGTATGTACAGAGAGTGTAGTAATATACCCAGTTGTATGTACAGAGAGTGTAGTAATATACCCAGTTGTATGTACAGAGAGTGTAGTAATATACCCAGTTGTATGTACAGAGGTGTAGTAATATACCCAGTTGTATGTACAGAGAGTGTAGTAATATACCCAGTTGTATGTACAGAGGTGTAGTAATATACCCAGTTGTATGTACAGAGAGTGTAGTAATATACCCAGTTGTATGTACAGAGAGTGTAGTAATATACCCAGTTGTATGTACAGACGGTGTAGTAATATACCCAGTTGTATGTACAGAGAGTGTAGTAATATACCCAGTTGTATGTACAGAGAGTGTAGTAATATACCCAGTTGTATGTACAGACGGTGTAGTAATATACCCAGTTGTATGTACAGAGAGTGTAGTAATATACCCAGTTGTATGTACAGAGAGTGTAGTAATATACCCAGTTGTATGTACAGAGAGTGTAGTAATATACCCAGTTGTATGTACAGACGGTGTAGTAATATACCCAGTTGTATGTACAGAGAGTGTAGTAATATACCCAGTTGTATGTACAGAGAGTGTAGTAATATACCCAGTTGTATGTACAGAGAGTGTAGTAATATACCCAGTTGTATGTACAGACGGTGTAGTAATATACCCAGTTGTATGTACAGAGAGTGTAGTAATATACCCAGTTGTATGTACAGAGAGTGTAGTAATATACCCAGTTGTATGTACAGAGAGTGTAGTAATATACCCAGTTGTATGTACAGAGAGTGTAGTAATATACCCAGTTGTATGTACAGAGAGTGTAGTAATATACCCAGTTGCAGTACAGAGAGTGTAGTAATATACCCAGTTGTATGTACAGACGGTGTAGTAATATACCCAGTTGTATGTACAGAGAGTGTAGTAATATACCCAGTTGTATGTACAGAGAGTGTAGTAATATACCAGTTGTATGTACAGAGAGTGTAGTAATATACCCAGTTGTATGTACAGAGAGTGTAGTAATATACCCAGTTGTATGTACAGAGAGTGTAGTAATATACCCAGTTGTATGTACAGAGAGTGTAGTAATATACCCAGTTGTATGTACAGAGAGTGTAGTAATATACCCAGTTGTATGTACAGAGAGTGTAGTAATATACCCAGTTGTATGTACAGAGAGTGTAGTAATATACCCAGTTGTATGTACAGAGAGTGTAGTAATATACCCAGTTGTATGTACAGAGAGTGTAGTAATATACCCAGTTGTATGTACAGAGGTGTAGTAATATACCCAGTTGTATGTACAGAGAGTGTAGTAATATACCCAGTGTATGTACAGATGTAGTAATATACCCAGTTGTATGTACAGAGTGTAGTAATATACCAGTTGTATGTACAGAGAGTGTAGTAATATACCCAGTTGTATGTACAGAGAGTGTAAATATACCCAGTTGTATGTACAGAGAGTGTAGTAATATACCCAGTTGTATGTACAGAGAGTGTAGTAATATACCCAGTTGTATGTACAGAGAGTGTAGTAATATACCCAGTTGTATGTACAGAGAGTGTAGTAATATACCCAGTTGTATGTACAGAGAGTGTAGTAATATACCCAGTTGTATGTACAGAGAGTGTAGTAATATACCCAGTTGTATGTACAGAGAGTGTAGTAATATACCCAGTTGTATGTACAGAGAGTGTAGTAATATACCCAGTTGTATGTACAGAGAGTGTAGTAATATACCCAGTTGTATGTACAGAGAGTGTAGTAATATACCCAGTTGTATGTACAGAGAGTGTAGTAATATACCCAGTTGTATGTACAGAGAGTGTAGTAATATACCCAGTTGTATGTACAGAGAGTGTAGTAATATACCCAGTTGTATGTACAGAGAGTGTAGTAATATACCCAGTTGTATGTACAGAGAGTGTAGTAATATACCCAGTTGTATGTACAGAGAGTGTAGTAATATACCCAGTTGTATGTACAGAGAGTGTAGTAATATACCCAGTTGTATGTACAGAGAGTGTAGTAATATACCCAGTTGTATGTACAGAGAGTGTAGTAATATACCCAGTTGTATGTACAGAGAGTGTAGTAATATACCCAGTTGTATGTACAGAGAGTGTAGTAATATACCCAGTTGTATGTACAGAGAGTGTAGTAATATACCCAGTTGTATGTACAGAGAGTGTAGTAATATACCCAGTTGTATGTACAGAGAGTGTAGTAATATACCCAGTTGTATGTACAGAGAGTGTAGTAATATACCCAGTTGTATGTACAGAGAGTGTAGTAATATACCCAGTTGTATGTACAGAGAGTGTAGTAATATACCCAGTTGTATGTACAGAGAGTGTAGTAATATACCCAGTTGTATGTACAGAGAGTGTAGTAATATACCCAGCTTGTATGTACAGAGAGTGTAGTAATATACCCAGTTGTATGTACAGAGAGTGTAGTAATATACCCAGTTGTATGTACAGACGTAAGTGTAGTAATATACCCAGTTGTATGTACAGAGAGTGTAGTAATATACCCAGTTGTATGTACAGAGAGTGTAGTAATATACCCAGTTGTATGTACAGAGAGTGTAGTAATATACCCAGTTGTATGTACAGAGAGTGTAGTAATATACTCCAGTTGTATGTACAGAGAGTGTAGTAATATACCCACTTGTATGTACAGAGAGTGTAGTAATATACCCAGTTGTATGTACAGAGAGTGTAGTAATATACCCAGTTGTATGTACAGAGAGTGTAGTAATATACCCACTTGTATGTACAGAGAGTGTAGTAATATACCCAGTTGTATGTACAGAGAGTGTAGTAATATACCCAGTATGAGTAGTAATACCCATTGTATGTACAGAGAGTGTAGTAATATACCCACTTGTATGTACAGAGAGTGTAGTAATATACCCAGTTGTATGTACAGAGAGTGTAGTAATATACCCAGTTGTATGTACAGAGAGTGTAGTAATATACCCAGTTGTATGTACAGAGAGTGTAGTAATATACCCAGTTGTATTACAGAGAGTGTAGTAATATACCCAGTTGTATGTACAGAGAGTAGTAATATACCCAGTTGTATGTACAGAGAGTGTAGTAATATACCCAGTTGTATGTACAGAGAGTGTAGTAATATACCCAGTTGTATGTACAGACGGTCTAGTAATATACCCAGTTGTATGTACAGAGAGTGTAGTAATATACCCAGTTGTATGTACAGAGAGTGTAGTAATATACCCACTTGTATGTACAGAGAGTCTAGTAATATACCCAGTTGTATGTACAGAGAGTGTAGTAATATACCCAGTTGTATGTACAGACGGTGTAGTAATATACCCACTTGTATGTACAGAGAGTGTAGTAATATACCCATTGTATGTACAAGAGAGGAGTGTAGTAATATACCCAGTTGTATGTACAGAGAGTGTAGTAATATACCCAGTTGTATGTACAGAGAGTGTAGTAATATACCCACTTGTATGTACAGAGAGTGTAGTAATATACCCACTTGTATGTACAGAGAGTGTAGTAATATACCCACTTGTATGTACAGAGAGTGTAGTAATATACCCAGTTGTATGTACAGAGAGTGTAGTAATATACCCACTTGTATGTACAGAGAGTGTAGTAATATACCCAGTTGTATGTACAGAGAGTGTAGTAATATACCCACTTGTATGTACAGAGAGTGTAGTAATATACCCAGTTGTATGTACAGAGAGTGTAGTAATATACCCACTTGTATGTACAGAGAGTGTAGTAATATACCCAGTGTAGTAATATACCCACTTGTATGTACAGAGAGTGTAGTAATATACCCACTTGTATGTACAGAGAGTGTAGTAATATACCCAGTTGTGTGTACAGAGAGTGTAGTAATATACCCACTTGTATGTACAGAGAGTGTAGTAATATACCCACTTGTATGTACAGAGAGTGTAGTAATATACCCAGTTGTATGTACAGAGAGTGTAGTAATATACCCACTTGTATGTACAGAGAGTGTAGTAATATACCCAGTTGTATGTACAGAGAGTCTAGTAATATACCCAGTTGTATGTACAGACGGTGTAGTAATATACCCAGTTGTATGTACAGAGAGTGTAGTAATATACCCACTTGTATGTACAGAGAGTGTAGTAATATACCCAGTTGTATGTACAGAGAGTGTAGTAATATACCCAGTTGTATGTACAGAGAGTGTAGTAATATACCCAGTTGTATGTACAGAGAGTGTAGTAATATACCCAGTTGTATGTACAGAGAGTGTAGTAATATACCCAGTTGTATGTACAGACGGTGTAGTAATATACCCAGTTGTATGTACAGAGAGTGTAGTAATATACCCAGTTGTATGTACAGAGAGTGTAGTAATATACCAAGTTGTATGTACAGAGAGTGTAGTAATATACCCAGTTGTATGTACAGAGAGTGTAGTAAAATAACCCAGTTTTGTCCATTTATGGGATTCAGAAACACTTTATCCTGACATGGAACAAAGAACTAGGTTTCAGCTCTCCAGAATTGTATTCATGTGCCAATGTCTATTATGCACATAATATTTTCCTAACATTTTCATATATTTCTATTATATACAAAAACTATAAAGTATATTTACCATATGTTTTTTTTTCATTTACTCTTTAGGAATGCTAAAACTGTTATATTGTAATAAGTATTATTATTGTATAATTATATAAAATAACGGCTATTTTTGTTATGTTTATAAAATGAACAACTATGAACACTCTTTTGCTTTTATGCATCCCCTTAGTTATTGAAATTTTGTAAACTATATAATGAACAGCTGTAATGTATCAATTCAAATGGAAAAATAATAAAGTAGATCCATATAGAACCATTTAGGCAACTTCTTGCTTAAAGTATGTACTCAAATTATACTTTCATAATAATTTTATTTATTATAGTCTTTAAAAACAGTGCTCAATGCCTGCATGAGATGGGTTTGGATGTTATCTTATACTAGGGTTTTGTTATTTGTTACAATCCATAACAAGGCAACATTTGAAAATGTAAAGTCTATCGGTTATCGGTAATTGTCCTTCTATGGATATTTTGGAATAGGGCTAATTAACTTCCACACGCTCAGACATTGTCGTTTGGTGTTGTAATTAAAGTCCACTGCCTGCCAGAACATAACTAATATTCACTTAGATGAGTTAAACGTGGGCCTGTGACTGAAAAACAAACGTTAATGACAGTACAAAAACAAGATAGGAATCATGTTTATGGAAGATTAAGTTTACAAATATGTGACTATAATTACACTGGCTGCTCATTCTTATACCAAACGACCATCTATCTATTTGTCACTGAACGTGATATTGCAAACAGACTTGTGTGATTAGTTCAATTTACCAATACTTTTTTTATGAAAGTGTATCTGTTCTACCAACATGGTAAATCATTCCTGATAACAGAGTGTCTGATATTAATCTTGTTATCGGGTCATTTGATGATGTCACTTAAGTCTGCATTAAATGTGGCTTCCTTTTTTTAATAAAAACAACAAAACCTCTTTGTAAATTGTTTAAAAAGTCAATTCAAATAAAAGGAGAAAACACAATCTCTTACTGAGATCTGAACTCAGGTCTCCTCTCTCTCAGAAGTAACACCGTCATTCTTCCATCTTCCAATTAAACTAGATAAAGCAGGCAAACATATACCATCTGTACCTATCCACAAGAACGGGTCAAATTGTATCCAGGTAAAACACAATACAGCACTTTTGGAACTTTTGTCTTTTGTAGGTCCAACAATAAACACTTGAAGGTATTGCACAGTACTTTGTAAGTACCTAAATGAAGTCAGTATTTCACAAAAGACAGATAAATGACGTAAAACCTATAAATAAATCTATTAATGAATTCACCAGTGACTAACCCCACCAATACGTTTCCTATGGGAATAGTCATATAGAAAGAAAGTACTTGCAGAAGTTAACAGTGTCCTTTGATCAAGTCCTTCTCATTATCACAAGGAAGTTGTTCACGTTATTTCAACGTGACCTTGACCGTTGCCGTGTTCACTTTGTTTACATTTATGAATGAGACTTTAAATAGCACATATTTTACATGTTAGTTCATCGCTTTGGATGTACTAGCCGAACTGGGGATCATGAAAACAAGGTTAAATGCAAATGTCTAACATTTTCCTAGAATATTGTCTATTTTACAGATATACGATAATTACATCTTCCTCCCTTAATTGATGAAAATAAAATAATCTAATGGCTATTTTATATTGCACTTAACCTAGCATAAGATCCAAAAATAAAATTGTTTGGTTGGTTCTATCTAAGCAATAAATTGAATATACATTGTATTTCAAAACTGATTCGGACAGTTCAAAGGATTTAATATGCCCACTTTGCACAAATGTTATCAGATAGAAATCTATTGATTTCGCTGCACTTGGAAAATAGACAGTTTCATGCAAAGTTTTATGTTTACTTGTAGAACTAAACATCAATTTGCTCTGGCAACCGTGTTTTATAGGTGTTTTAAGTATGCATGGTTATTAGACGATTAAAGAAAGGAACTGTATAAGAATAGGAGGCTAATTGAAATTCTTTGATTCAATTTAACTCTAAGGTGACGACGTATATTTATGTATTTTACTAAACTACAATAAGAAAACCAGTAACAACACCAGCTACCTTATTGTAATATATAAAAAAACTACACACATTTGAATTCGATTGTTTCGTTGTATGGTTTGTTATCCCAAAATAGCAACTGGCTAAATGTACACAACGTCTGAATCGCTTAAGCCTGTGTAACTGTGGTACCTGAGTGTATTCTCGGTCAGAATAAAAGAATATTATGTGGTCGATGGTTATGGCCAATAACACATCCTCTTTTGTTTTGGTCATTCTTTTAGACATTAGTTTCTTGTTTTGATATTATGGAAACAATTGCTTCTCCAAAAATAGTATGTCTCTGAGGAATCATGCATCGATGCTGCATTATTTGTCATACTTTATTTATTAAGGATGCTTTAATGCAACTGTACGAAGTGTGTATTGTGTTTTATTTAGATAATATACCATGTGCCCAGTTTGGTTGAAGAAGGCCGAACAGAGAAATATCGTTCTACAATTGTCATGTCCCAATCCTCTTTGTATGATAAGCAACGTCATTGCAAACACAGATCCAGTCGAGGTGGGTCGGATGAATGCCAACAAAGCAACAAAAAACAACACAACCGCTTCTAGATAGGACAACATGGCTGTTTTGTTGCTATGAATGTTGTGTCATGGCTTGGGCTCAATATCGTAGTTTAAATGGCGACTCATAGCTTAAGGAATCACGTTACAACGGTTTGTATTCAAAACATCAACTATTTAACGTGCTCAAGCAATATTTACAACGATAAAGTATTGCCTTTGCATCACAATGCTTATAAAGAAGATGAAGACAATGAACTGCCGTAATGTTTCAATGGAAATAGAAATGATGTAAAGTAGATCCATACAGAACCATCTATGATTCAGATGAATGTACCCGATGTCAATTTAACTACACATTTAATTACATTTAAAATATTGATATGCAATTATATGAAAATGTAACAATTAATGTCAAAGGAAACAGATGATGGAATTCACAATCATGGTATTTGTTTTCACTAAATGTTTTGCAGAAGGATTTTTCCGTGCATAATTAGGTTGGCGTGCGCTGGTGTAATTGGAACTGCATTGCAGAAATAGCAAATACAATCCTATATGTGATAAACGTACGTGCTGAATTATGATGACTGCAAATAGCAATCAATAACCACTTGTGACAATGTAACGATGAAGACATGTCGTTATCGCTTTTGCACCTGTCATAGTTTATACATACATATTATCGAATTGACATGTATGTTTGGCCAATAACAAAATAGAGATTATGACTGACAGAGTGGCATACATGTTTTGGCCTATTACACAATTGAGATTGTGGCTCGCAACGTGGCATGTAGGCGTTTGCAAAATACCAAAAAGATATTATGATTGGCAAATTGACATAGTTGCCAGTTATAAAATAAAGTTTAAAGCTGGCAAATTGACATGCACGTTTTGGCCAATTACATAATATAGATTAAGACAGAGACGTATTTAAAACAATTAATTACAAAGAACAAAAACTAATAAAAAGTGAGCCATCATTTTCGACAGTTTTTATTTTAGACTTTTCTTAAAAAGGAGAATGTTAGAAGTTCTTGTGATAATTATAATAGTTATAAAATAGAATTATAACTAGACAAAGACACGTACACAGATACATGTAACAAATGTGACAAAATTGACATAAAGTATAAAACGACTGTTACAGCATTTTTACTATCAGTCCGCAAAGGGATCGACTGGTTAACTTACACCTGGTTGAAAGAGCGCTGTAACATCGGCTTTACTGAAGATTTGTCAAATAGAATGTATCAAAATAATCATGTAGCATAAAGACGATAAAGAATAGGTAGGTACCATATGGTTTATTGAGAAAACGTTTTTAATTTCAAATATAGTTCTGCATATCGGTTCTGGAAATTCCGATTTGTAACTTGGTTTCTTTAGGCGTTATTCTGTTAGGTGTATGTTAGTCCATGGTGTATGTACATGGTATCGTATATATATGGGACATCTGTTCAGTGTATGTTAGTGCATATTGTATGTACATAGTATCGTATATATATGGGACATCTGTTAAGTGTATGTTAGTGCATATTGTATGTACATGGTATCGTATATATAAGGGACATCTGTTAAGTGTATGTTAGTCCATGGTGTATGTACATAGTATCGTATATATAAGGGGCATCTGTTAATTGTATGTTTGTCCATGCTGTATGTACATAGTATCGTATATATATGGGACATCTGTTAAGTGTATGTTAGTCCATGGTGTATGTACATAGTATCGTATATATATGGGACATCTGTTAAGTGTATGTTAGTCCATGCTGTATGTACATAGTATCGTATATATATGGGACATCTGTTAATTGTATGTTTGTCCATGCTGTATGTACATAGTATCGTATATATATGAGACATCTGTTAAGTGTATGTTAGTCCATGCTGTATGTACATAGTATAGTATATATATGGGACATCTGTTAAGTGTATGTTAGTCCATGGTGTATGTACATAGTATCGTATATATAAGGGACATCTGTTAAGTGTATGTTAGTCCATGGTGTATGTACATAGTATCGTATATATATGGGACATCTGTTAAGTGTATGTTAGTCCATGGTGTATGTACATAGTATCGTATATATATGGGACATCTGTTAAGTGTATGTTAGTGCATGCTGTATGTATATAGTATGGTAAATATATGGCACAAACAATAGCACATGATACTCTGCATCAATTCGAATCTTAGAACCTTCTAATTTGTTGTCTGAAAATACTTAATAAGGCCAATCATTTTATATACGATAAACTATGTATCAATATATCAATGTATATACGATATAATATGTATCATTGTACACTCGATGGTCTTGACATACCAAAGTCGCTAAAATGGAAGTGGTTTAGCTTCCTTGCTAAGGCTCAATCCAAGCAAATATAAGGGTAGTTCCACGACTGGTTGTCACGGTGTCAAGATAATGTGACTGCATTTCAGAAACAGCTAAAACATGTCGCATTTAATATTTTTTGAACTTTTACTAGTTTTACACATGTCTGAATTGGCCAGTTGTTACATTGCACCTTTAATAAAAATATTCAAATTATATTGGAGCCCTGTTTTGATATTACCCAAATACATCTCAAGATGCCACTTTGTACATAATAAAATCGTCAATTATAACGGCACTAAATGATCAAACGTGGCTTTTATTAGATACTGTATTTAGGGACGTATGCTGTGTGCATAGAAAATTAGATTCGTTAATACCAGTAGTTATAAATCAAAGTAACGGGGAAATCTTTTTATGAGCTAATAATCGGAGCAAAGGTGGCAGTCGATTTTTAAAAGGTGTCGTGGGTGCAATGTCAAGGTCCCCTAAAGCTGAAGTTGATACATTACTGTTTGTAACAGTTTAAACATGGTAAAGTATGCCAGTCTATTGCTAAAAGTACAAAAGAACTCTGTCTTTTGTCATTTTTAATTGATCATAAAAAATATGAACGCACCTGTTTCTTCGTACAATTTCAACTAAAACATAGTAATCAGCAATTACACAAAAGGTACGTTACAGTAAAGAATTCTGAAACTACATTAACGGAACAATATTGTCAATTTGAGTCTGTGAGTTATTGTTTCATTGATATAATGTAAATTATTAAAATGACGGTTTCTTAATAATGTGTGTTATAAATATTAAACAGTGGCTTTTATATATAAATATTACACATATGCAGAAACAAATATTAGTTTTCTGCATAAGTGTTCATACTACAATGATATCTAAGAAGCAAAATAAAATTTCGGCGAAATAAGTTTGACAAGGTCTGCCTCAGTTTGTGGAATCCTTGTTGTAACAATGATAAATGATAAATTTGCTTTTGGCATTTTAAATCTTTAAATTGAGTACAGTCTCGTGCAATCCTAGGAAGTTGGGATATAAAAGTACCATCGGATGGAGCACGAGGTAAATCATAGTTAAAGTATTGATTATTCAGGATAATAAATTTGCAATCGTCTCTCTCTCTCTTGTCATCTATACAGTACAAAATGTCGTTACACGCTTTGGGAGACATTGAACAAGAAGATTTTGAGATTCAAAAAGGAGAGACCCCATCCAAGTTAAGATGCAACGTATTATGATTTTTACGCCAAGATTTTCGAATGAATTGTTTTAATTTAATTTTAAAGCTGAAAAAACAAATTATGCATATAAAGTTTTTTATATATTTTTTCCATTATTATCGTTGTTAAAGTTCTTTTTCGGTACGAACATATTTTAAGAAGTGTAAAATTTCTATGTTATACTTTTCACCGGGTACTGGTTAAAACAATATTTCTAGCTAATTATAGTAAGAAGTAATTATCATTTTGTTCACATATTCATTAAGAAGAATATTTTATCTTAAAGACAACTAGTTGGCCCCCAGATTATGACCTGTTCTAGTCCTAAATTTTACCGAATATGTCAATATTTAAAGTAAACTGTAAACGTAATGTTGCTTTTGATTCTCCGTCAAATATTCCATCCAGAGAGGGTGTGATTTGTCCTTAATGTATTTATTTATCCTTTTACTTTGTTAACTTTAGTAATTATAAAATAGTATTATTATTATTGGTTCGCTTGCCTGAAATAAGTCGTAGGTAGGATACGAAAGGCTTGGCGAAGGGAATGAGTGCTCTACTTAATAGCAATATATTTAGTGAAAACATTAAGTTAATTGTTTTGTTGTTTTTTTCAAAATGGTTCATTAACTACTAAAAAAAAATTAAAAAGTATTACACAGTTAAAAATTAAACCAGTTGCATGTTTAGAACGTCTAACAATATATGCACATGTACTGTTTATATTAACCGTTGTTACAAATGCATAATGTCTGTCTGTCTGTCTGTCTGTCTGTCTGTCTGTCTGTCTGTCTGACTGTCTGTCTGACTGTCTGTCTGTCTGTCTGACTGTCTGTCTGTCTGTCTGTCTGTCTGTCTGTCTGTCTGACTGTCTGTCTGTCTGTATGTCTGTCTGTTTGACTGTCTGTCTGTCTGTCTGTCTGAATGTCTGTCTGTCTGACTGTCTGTCTGTCTGTCTGTCTGTCTGTCTGTCTGTATGTCTATATGTCTGTCTCTCTGTCTGTCTGACTGTCTGTCTGTCTGTCTGTCTGTCTGTCTGTCTGTCTGTCTGTCTGTCTGTCTGTCTGTCTGTCTGTCTGTCTGTCTGTCTGTCTGTCGGTCGGTCTGTCGGTCGGTCTGACTGTCGGTCTATCCGTCTGTCCTTAAATCTGTCGGGCCATCTGTTGTTTGTCTATCTGTCCGTCTATCATTTCGTCCTTCCATCTGCCTGTTGTCTGTCTGTCTCTCCGTCCGTCATTCCATCTGTCTGTCCGTCTGCATGCATGTATGTTTATCTCCGTTTGAGGATAAGTCACAACTAGACAGAATTTGCATCTGAACTGTTGAATGTTTACATAAATTGTTATGTTAGGAGAGTTGGCTTCCCTGGTGACTCATTCAAGTTTCATATTCTCGAAACAAGGGGCCTGGTTTCTGAATGTCAATATAGCCAAAATAAATTATAAATGCTATATGTTTCTATTTGGACCAGTACCAGTAAAATGCTCGGATCCTTAGTGGAAAGGATTGAACGAGTTATTTTTCACGAATCGTGCGCTATTTGTTCATCGGTCAGCTGATTCTTTCAAGAAAGGAACGTCATTTGACCACAGTTTTCATTGCTCCCTATCCAGATTTCATCAACTTAAGATGTATATTGTTAGGAACCGATAGTGCTTGTCGGTCCTACATCAAATCGTGAAACATCGTTTTCATCGCTTGTCCGAGCAATATAATCTTAGCGTTTTTATAGAAATAGTTAGTCCGGTTAAAATATTTTTTACCGACTGGTAAACAATTTCAAATAGCCTATGCTAGAAAAATAATGCAATTAACATATGGTAGATTTGTCGATGAAGTTGTGATAATGTAAAACTAAATAAGCAACGTATAATAAGACAAAATGCAATTGTTGTTTATAATATATGTCGATCTGTACAATATTTACATAATATTTCACAACAACACATTCAGTGACGTGGACGGCTTTTAATCAGCGTTTTTTTAATTTTCTGTATAAGAACAGTCAAGTGGCGTGTAGTCAGATTTTGGGTATGTTACATATAACACAGCCATGTGGCGTGTAGTCAGATTTTGGGCATGTTACATATAACACAACCACGTGGCGTGTAGTCAGATTTTGGGCATGTTACATATAACACAGCCACGTGGCGTGTAGTCAGATTTTGAGTATGTCACAAATAACACAGCCATGTGGCGTGTAGTCAGATTTTGGGTATGTTACATATAACACAGCCATGTGGCGTGTAGTCAGATTTTGAGTATGTCACATATAACACAGCCATGTGGCGTGTAGTCAGATTTTGGAAATGTTACATATAACACAGCCATGTGGCGTGTAGTCAGATTTTGGGCATGTTACATATAACACAACCACGTGGCGTGTAGTCAGATTTTGGGCATGTTACATATAACACAGCCACGTGGCGTGTAGTCAGATTTTGAGTATGTCACAAATAACACAGCCATGTGGCGTGTAGTCAGATTTTGGGTATGTTACATATAACACAGCCATGTGGCGTGTAGTCAGATTTTGAGTATGTCACATATAACACAGCCATGTGGCGTGTAGTCAGATTTTGGAAATGTTACATATAACACAGCCATGTGGCGTGTAGTCAGATTTTGGGCATGTTACATATAACACAGCCATGTGGCGTGTAGTCAGATTTTGAGTATGTCACATATAACACAGCCATGTGGCGTGTAGTCCGATTTGGGGTATGTCACATATAACACAGCCAAGTGGCGTGTAGTCAGATTAGAGTATGTGACATATAACACAGTTATGTGGCGTGTAGTTATGTAACAGATGTTAGACATATAACACAGTCATGCAATGGATATTTGACATACAACACGATCGTGTGTCGTGTTGTCAGGTTATAAGTGTTTGGCGTATAGCACGGTAAGTGTAGTCCGGTAATTAGTGTTCGACGTATAACACAGTCATTTTACGTGAAATCAGGTAATGGGCGTTGAACATGTTACGTGCTATGTGGCCTGTAGTAATAAGAGTATTTTATATTTAACACCGCCAGTAGTCAGGTAATGAATGTTGAACAAAACATAAAGAAGTGGGGTGCATTCAGGCAATAGGTAGTTTATCAAGCTTTGTTGTGATGAGTGTGGATTTGGCATGTAAACAGAGACACGATTTAACTTTACACAACTTTGTGGCGTGGAGTCGGACAATAGACATTTGACGTAATGGAAGTTCTTTGTACAATCATGTAACGTCTACTCAGGTAATAGGTAACGAAATGTTAAGTAATAAATGTTTAATTATTATCAGTCATGTTCTATGTACTGAGCCTAAAGCAAATCATGTGCCATTAACTGAGCCTATATCAAACCATCTGCTATATACTGAGCCTAAAGCAAACCATGTGCCATTAACTGAGCCTATATCAAACCATCTGCTATATACTGAGCCTATATCAAACCATCTGCTATGTACTGAGCCTATATCAAACCATCTGCTATATACTGAGCCTAAAGCAAACCATCTGCTATATACTGAGCCTATATCAAACCATCTGCTATGTACTGATCCTAAAGCAAACTATCTGCTATGTACTGAGCCTAAAGCAAACTATCTGCTATGTACTGAGCCTAAAGCAAACTATCTGCTATGTACTGAGCCTATATCAAACCATCTGCTATGTACTGATCCTAAAGCAAACTATCTGCTATGTACTGAGCCTAAAGCAAACCATCTGCTATGTACTGAGCCTATATCAAACCATCTGCTATGTACTGAGCCTATATCAAACCATCTGCTATATACTAAGCCTATATCACACCATCTGCTATATACTGAGCCTATATCAAACCATCTGCTATATACTGAGCCTATATCAAACCATCTGCTATATACTGACCCTATATCAAACCATCTGCTATATACTGAGCCTATATCAAACCATCTGCTATATACTGACCCTATATCAAACCAGCTGCTATATACTGAGCCTATATAAAACCATCTGCTATATACTGAGCCTATATCAAACCATCTGCTATGTACTGATCCTAAAGCAAACTATCTGCTATGTACTGAGCCTAAAGCAAACCATCTGCTATGTACTGAGCCTATATCAAACCATCTGCTATGTACTGAGCCTATATCAAACCATCTGCTATGTACTGTGCCGATATCAAACCATCTGCTATGTACTGAGCCTAAAACAAACTATCTGCTATGTACTGAGCCTTTATCAAACCATCTGCTATATACTGAGCCTATATCAAACCATCTGCTATATACTCAGCCTATATCAAACCATCTGCTATGTATTGAGCCTATATAAAAAGATCTGCTATGTACTGAGCCTATATCAAACCATCTGCTATATACTGAGCCTATATCAAACAATCTGCTATGTACTGAGCCTATATCAAACCATCTGCTATGTACTGGGCCTATATCAAACCATCTGCTATATACTGAGCCTATATCAAACCATCTGCTATATACTGAGCCTATATCAAACCATCTGCTATGTACTGATCCTTTATCAAACCACCTGCTATGTACTGAGCCTAAAGCAAACCATCTGCTATATACTGAGCCTATATCAAACCATCTGCTATATACTGATCCTTTATCAAACCATCTGTTATGTACTGAGCCTATATCAAACCATCTGCTATGTACTGCACCTATATCAAATCATCTGCTATGTACTGGGCCTATATCAAACCATCTGCTATATACTGAGCCTAAAGCAAACCATCTGCTATATACTGAACCTATATCAAACCATCTGCTATATACTGAGCTAAAGCAAACCATCTGCCATATACTGAGCCTAAAGCAAACCATCTGCTACATACAGAGCCTAAAGCAAACCATCTGCTATGTACTGAGCCTAAAGAAAACCACCTGCTATATACTGAGCCTATATCAAACCATCTGCTATATACTGAGCCTAAAGCAAACCATCTGCTATATACTGGGTCTATATCAAACCATCTGCTATATACTGAGCCTAAAGCAAACCATCTACTATATACTGAGCCTAAAGCAAACCATCTGCTATATACTAAGCCTAAAGCAAACCATCTGCTATGTACTGAGCCTATATCAAATCAGCTGCTATGTACTGGGCCTATATCGAACCATCTGCTATGTACTGAGCCTATATCAAACCATCTGCTATATACTGAGCCTAAAGCAAACTATCTGCTATATACTGAGCCTAAAGCAAACCATCTGCTATATACTGACCCTATATCGAACCATCTGCTATATACTGAGCCTAAAGCAAACCATCTGCTATGTACTGAGCCTATATCAAACCATCTGCTATATACTGAGCCTATATCAAACCATCTGCTATATACTGAGCCTATATCAAACCATTTGCTATGTACTGAGCCTAAAGCAAACCATCTGCTATATACTGACCCTATATCAAACCATCTGCTATATACTGATCCTTTATCAAACCATCTGTTATGTACTGAGCCTATATCAAACCATCTGCTATGTACTGGGCCTATATCAAACTATCTGCTATATACTGAGCCTAAAGCAAACCATCTGCTATATACTGAGCCTATATCAAACCATCTGCTATGTACTGGGCCTATATCAAACTATCTGCTATATACTGAGCCTAAAGCAAACCATCTGCTATATACTGAGCCTATATCAAACCATCTGCTATATACTGAGCCTAAAGCAAACCATCTGCCATATACTGAGCCTAAAGCAAACCATCTGCTATATACTGAGCCTAAAGCAAACCATCTGCTATGTACTGAGCCTAAAGTAAACCATCTGCTATATACTAAGCCTATATCAAACCATCTGCTATATACTGAGCCTAAAGCAAACGATCTACTATATACTGAGCCTATATCAAACCATCTGCTATATACTGAGCCTAAAGCAAACCATCTGCTATGTACTGAGCCTAAAGCAAACCATCAGCTATATACTGAGCCTAAAGCAAACCATCTGCTATGTACTGAGCCTATATCAAATCATCTGCTATGTACTGACCCTTTATCAAACCATCTGCTATATACTGAGCCTATATCAAACCATCTGCTATATACTGAGCCTATATCAAACCATCTGCTATGCACTGAGCCTATATCAAACCATGTGCTATGTACTGGGCCTATATCAAACCATCTGCTATATACTGAGCCTAAAGCAAACTATCTGCTATATACTGAGCCTATATCAAACCATCTGCTATAAACTGAGCCTAAAGCAAAGCATCTGCTATGTACTGATCCTATACCAAACCATCTGCTATATACTGAGCATAAAGCAAACCATCTGCTATATACTGAGCCTAAAGCAAACCATCTGCTATATACTGAGCCTAAAGCAAACTATCTGCTATATACTGAGCCTATATCAAACCATCTGCTATATACTGAGCCTAAAGCAAAGCATCTCCTATGTACTGATCCTATACCAAACCATCTGCTATATACTGAGCTTAAAGCAAACCATCTGCTATATACTGAGCCTAAAGCAAACCATCTGCTATATACTGACCCTAAAGCAAACCATGTGCCATTAACTGAGCCTTTATCAAACCATCCGCTATGTACTGGGCCTGTATCAAACCATCTGCTATATACTGAGACTATATCAAACCATCTGTTACATACTGGGCCTAAAGCAAACCATCTGCTATGTACTGAGCCTTTATCAAACCATGTGGTGTGTATAAGTTAAAGTTGGTTAACATTTACCCAGCCATTTTGTATGCAGTTAAGTAAATTGTGGTCAACCTTTATCCAGACATGTGGTATGCAGTTAGGTAACATATGTTCAACCTTTATACACACATGTGGTATGCAGTTAGGTAACATATGTTCAACCTTTATCCAGACATGTGGTATGCAGTTAGGTAACATATGTTCAACCTTTATACACACATGTGGTATGCAGTTAGGTAACATATGTTCAACCTTTATACACACATGTGGTATGCAGTTAGGTAACATATGTCCAACTTTTATCCGGATTTATGGTATTCATTTAGGCAACATATGTTTAACTTTTATCCGGATATGTCATATTCATTTAGGCAACATATGTTTAACTTTTATCCGGATATGTGGTATTCATTTAGGCAACATGTGTTTAACTTTTAACCGGATATGTGGTACATAGTAAGGTAACAAGCGTTCAACTTTTATCCCGACATGTGGATGTAGTGTTAACCGGTAACGGTTTAATGACATTGAAACTGTTGCTGGCGATCGCAATTGCCAATACGCTTGCTAAAACTGTGACGATTAACGATAACGAAAGGAATCCATGATGCAAAATTGTACACTGCAGTGGCTCGAGCTTTAGTAATTTAAAATAGAACCTTGTCGAGGCCACAAATCTGGTCAAGACTAGCGGTTACAATGGTCCTGGAGTGATAGAAGCTTCTCGTGCTTGCGACAGGCCTTACAATAGTTGCAGGCCCATTGTGATTCTATCAGGTTTGGAAAACACGTAATATCGTAGCACGACTACATTGTAGATCACTGTCTGACAGATGTCTACAATAATCACGAACTATTTTCCATGATATGAAATATTTGTAAGACTTTTTAATCAGCAAAATTATATTTCCAGCCAGTCTAAGTAAATGATTCCTAGGCTAAATTGGATCCTCAAATATTCCGTATTATTTCTTACATTCTGATTATATTATATATTAAAAGAACACAAAACAGAAATGAAACAAGTTAATACTCTTAAAAAAACTAAAATAATATACATCTTCAAGCAGGAATGGATCCGGGGATGGGGGCGATGCGGGGATGCATCCCCATTCCAACCAAGTAAAAGAGTAGAGTTGTGAAAACACATACATCTAAGCTTAAAATACTAAGCTTTTAAAGTAAATTTTGTCTGTTGACTTCTTAGGTCGAAGTTTTATTCTGCGAGTAAAATATTATATTGAAGATATTAAGTCAAGTTGTGACTGTATTATAGGTTACACCATAGAGTGACAAGTCAAGTTGTGACTGTATTATAGGTTACACCATAGAGTGACAAGTCAAGTTGTGACTGTATTATAGGTTACACCATAGAGTGACAAGTCAAGTTGTGACTGTATTATAGGTTACACCATAGAGTGACAAGTCAAGTTGTGACTGTATTATAGGTTACACTATAGAGTGACAAGTCAAGTTGTGACTGTATTATAGGTTGTGACTGTATTATAGGTTACACTATAGAGTGACAAGTCAAGTTGTGACTGTATTATAGGTTGTGACTGTATTATAGGTTACACTATAGAGTGACAAGTCAAGTTGTGACTGTATTATAGGTTGTGACTGTATTATAGGTTACACTATAGAGTGACAAGTCAAGTTGTGACTGTATTATAGGTTACACCATAGAGTGACAAGTCAAGTTGTGACTGTATTATAGGTTACACCATAGAGTGACAAGTCAAGTTGTGACTGTATTATAGGTTGTCCCATAGAGTGACAAGTCAAGTTGTGACTGTATTATAGGTTGTGCCATAGAGTGACAAGTCAAGTTGTGACTGTATTATAGGTTACACCATAGAGTGACAAGTCAAGTTGTGACTGTATTATAGGTTACACCATAGAGTGACAAGTCAAGTTGTGACTGTATTATAGGTTACACCATAGAGTGACAAGTCAAGTTGTGACTGTATTATAGGTTACACCATAGAGTGACAAGTCAAGTTGTGACTGTATTATAGGTTACACCATAGAGTGACAATTCAAGTTGTGATTGTATTATAGGTTACACCATAGAGTGACAAGTCAAGTTGTGACTGTATTATGGGTTACACCATAGAGTGACAAGTCAATTTGTGACTGTATTATAGGTTACTCCATAGAGTGACAAGTCAATTTGTGACTGTATTATAGGTTACTCCATAGAGTGACAAGTCAAGTTGTGACTGTATTATAGGTTGTGTCATAGTGTGACAAGTCAAGTTGTGACTGTATTATAGGTTGTGTCATAGTGTGACAAGTCAAGTTGTGACTGTATTATAGGTTGTGCCATAGAGTGACAAGTCAAGTTGTGACTGTATTATAGGTTGTGTCATAGTGTGACAAGTCAAGTTGTGACTGTATTATAGGTTACACCATAGAGTGACAAGTCATGTTGTGACTGTATTATAGGTAACACCATAGAGTGACAAGTCAAGTTGTGACTGTATTATAGGTTGTGTCATAGTGTAACAAGTCAAGTTGTGACTGTATTATAGGTTATACCATAGAGTGACAAGTCTAGTTGTGACTGTATTATAGGTTACACCATAGAGTGACAAGTCAAGTTGTGACTGTATTATAGGTTACTCCATAGAGTGACAAGTCAAGTTGTGACTGTATTATAGGTTGTCCCATAGAGTGACAAGTCAAGTTGTGACTGTATTATAGGTTACACCATAGAGTGACAAGTCAAGTTGTGACTGTATTATAGGTTACTCCATAGAGTGACAAGTCAAGTTGTGACTGTATTATAGGTTACACCATAAAGTGACAAGTCAAGTTGTGACTGTATTATAGGTTGTCCCATAGAGTGACAAGTCAAGTTGTGACTGTATTATAGGTTACACCATAGAGTGACAAGTCAAGTTGTGACTGTATTATAGGTTACACCATAGAGTGATAAGTCAAGTTGTGACTGTATTATAGGTTACTCCATAGAGTGACAAGTCAAGTTGTGACTGTATTATAGGTTACACCATAGAGTGACAAGTCAAGTTGTGACTGTATTATAGGTTACACCATAGAGTGACAAGTCAAGTTGTGACTGTATTATAGGTTACTCCATAGAGTGACAAGTCAAGTTGTGACTGTATTATAGGTTACACCATAGAGTGACAAGTCAAGTTGTGACTGTATTATAGGTTACACCATAGAGTGACAAGTCAAGTTGTGACTGTATTATAGGTTACACCATAGAGTGACAAGTCAAGTTGTGACTGTATTATAGGTTGTCCCATAGAGTGACAAGTCAAGTTGTGACTGTATTATAGGTTGTCCCATAGAGTGACAAGTCAAGTTGTGACTGTATTATAGGTTGTGCCATAGAGTGACAAGTCAAGTTGTGACTGTATTATAGGTTGTCCCATAGAGTGACAAGTCAAGTTGTGACTGTATTATAGGTTGTCCCATAGAGTGACAAGTCAAGTTGTGACTGTATTATAGGTTGTGCCATAGAGTGACAAGTCAAGTTGTGACTGTATTATAGGTTACACCATAGAGTGACAAGTCAAGTTGTGACTGTATTATAGGTTACACCATAGAGTGACAAGTCAAGTTGTGACTGTATTATAGGTTACACCATAAAGTGACAAGTCAAGTTGTGACTGTATTATAGGTTACACCATAGAGTGACAAGTCAAGTTGTGACTGTATTATAGGTTGTGCCATAGAGTGACAAGTGTAACATTGAAGTTGCAAAAAGACCAACGTTTAAAAAAGCTTTCTACTTTGACAAAATGCCACAGACATAATAATGTAACACATTAATGCTTGTACGTTTGTAAATGGTCTATCATCATTTTATTCTCAGTTTGTTTTAGACGTTTTACAGCTAAAATAAGTCGTACATGTCTATACTTGCAAAGCCTTCAGTCGAGTATTCCATGTGTTTTTATCGTGTTAAGATGTACAAGTGATCGTTTAGTATGTAGGTGCGTAAATGGTGTAAATATCTCGTTTTCGAAAGACAAATACTGCACATATTTAATATCAATGAAATTAAATTTTTAGTTAAGGTTAGTGTGTACAAATATTCTGATGGTATTTGAACGATTAGAGGTTCTAAAAAATGAAAAGGAACTGAAAGGACAGACTTGTGATATGGGACTAGTTATGTGTTATAATCTGCTATCAGCTCCTTTCATCCCAACCAAATCATCACTGAAGAAGACTAGAAAGTGTCATATGGCCACTTTACATTATAAAACATAAGACTTATTTTATTGGAACCTTGAGGAAAGTTTAAGCAGATTCCTCTTGTCAATGGTCTTGGTTTAGTTTATTTATTTATAAGCAAAACAATCCAAATCCCAAAGCAACAACACGCAACTTCTTCATTAAGTACGCACACGCACTGGCATCTTTAGAAAGTAAGCACTATTGATAAAATTGGGAGGATACGAACACCGACTTCTTACACCGTCTCACAACACACTGGAAGGTTCCTAAGGGCGCTCCGTGCATGACATTAAACACCTGTCGGCATAGTAATGTTGACGATACATGTCTGATAAAAAGTCGTATGTGGCCTCATACTTGTGGCCTGATAAAAAGTCTTCTAATATTGTTTAAGATGATTACTATGGAACTCATTATATTAAGTGGTCGCACACGACGACTCCGGAAGAAATCGCATGTATCCGATTTAGGTAATCATCGATTAAATATTCCATTGATAATCCATGTTCGTATGTCTATGACAAAGTTAATTATATCATTATATTTCGTACCAGTTATTAAACTTTAATTCTGAATCAGATAATGGTTAGCTCAATCGTGTTAGTTTGTGTTGCTGATATTGTTGTTGTTTTCATAGAAACTCACCTCCTGGTCTTATTTTCTTTTATAGAAAATATGTTTTATCCATTAATGTACAGCTTTTAATTCAAAATAGTGAATTCAGAGCTGTTTGAAGTAATTCCTTTGAGTATTTTATATTAAGCACAGAGTTGAGCAATATATCATTATAAAACAATCTTTACGTGAACACGTTACACCTCTTAACAGTTATACGTTTAGACAAAAGGTATAACTGCCAGTGAACAATACAAAACCTCTGAGCTTTTACAATTAAGGAAAAGAAAATTAACAACTGTTTGAAATTTAATTTGTTTAATTAACCAAAGCACATTTTAAACGAAAAGCGGACTGACACCGTTTGGTGTTAAACATTCTTATTAGATTGATAATGTATGTTATAGTCTTGATTACTGTAACATGTAATGTCTTTTTATGTTTTACATTATGTTGTATATTCAGTTACATTGCAGGTGATTCCCCTGAATACAAGCAGTATTTTGCTAGCGACAGTAATAGTTTCCGTAAATACACATGTACTTAGTGGGATCATACAACCCTATGTCTGATGTTTTCAGGTTAACGCCAACGAAACAATCTAAAAATAAATATGGAAAATATGTCTACTGTACACATATTATAACATGTCTGTTGTTGTTTTGTTCCAGTGTCCTAAAATATTTTATTGAATATGTCGGCACCTCTGCCGACTGACCAATCCAGTTCGGTAGCTGTTGTTTATTCCACAATTCGCGTAATATCACGTCTTAGTGTTTTGTCATTTTTATACTATTGTGTCTATGTGCCTTTGACTTCTGTTAGCTCAAATTAAAATATGAGTGCTAATTTGCATAGAATCTTTTATATATTTCTATTTTTAATTGTTTTGTTTTGCTGGTGTAAGTACGAAAGTCTATTAGTGTCAGCTATTTTGATTAAAGGGAGATTAAACTTTGATAGGTCTAGAATGGTGTACATCAACGTAAAGAGAGTGTGATTTGTTGAGTTTTACCAACAAAATCTTATCAATGTATTGCCATGAAACTGTTTCAATGTTAATATTTACATTTTAATGGATTTATACTTTAAAGTAAACGACAATTTTTATGCATTTTTAATGCTTGACAAGAAAGTTTTTATTTCTGTTTCTTAATCATGAATAAATGTAACAAATTATGAATTGGGCAACTGATGAACGGATAGTTCCATCAAGGCGTTTGGAGTCTTTCGCCACCAATTATAGCTGTACCTCTAACAACACTATTAGTGCATCTAAACGTGGATTATGTATGCTTATCTTTTCAAGTCGTTGTATAAGCTTCTCGGCGCTTTCTTCTATTTCAGACTTTTTGCAAGCCATCCAGATGTCCAGGATGCATTCATGCCATTTAAAGGTATGTCGAAGGAAGACTTATCGCACAGTAACCAGCTGAAGTCTCACGCCAACAAGGTGATGGGTACAGTGGACAAATGCCTACAGCACATCCAGGACACGGGCCAGGTGGCAAAAATGTTGACTGACCTAGGAGCACGACATATCATGTACACAGCCAAGGTCGACTATATGGACGTAAGTGTTTTTGCTCCCTTCAAACAAAAACTTATCCCTATTTAATGGTAAACACTTGCCTTTAAAACAAAACAAAATACATTCACTCACTCAATAAGACAGATATGACTCAATTTAACAAGCAATCACGTAAATGCAAGGACGATCACGCATCAAACTCTCAATCCAGCAGTAACACTATTACGTCCTCAGTGTATATATTCACTAAAGCACAATCACTACATATACACTAACATATGTTCTATCACATACAAGAATAGAAAAAAAACCCGGACGGTTATCGAATAACCTAGAGAACTAATAAGACCATACAAAGAAATCTGAATATTCGCGCATAATATCTATTTCTGATAATAAAATACAATATTCAAAGTTGGACAAGATACTTATTTTACGATATCTGTGTTCTTCAAAAGCAGATTAGATACTCGTATTTCTCCGTTTATCTTCATTTTTTTTTGAAAAAAAAAATACACTTAGGAGTTTTAATGTTTAAATGGTTACTGCCTTGTTATGACTTTTGTCTGTATTCTGAACGTGAGGCTGTTGTCTGTTGCAGTTAATTGGTCCCCAGTTTATCTGCGCCATCGAGCCTGTAATGGGGGACAAATGGAACTCGGAGATGGAACAAGCCTGGTCCGACTTATTCAAGTTGATTGCCCACATAATGAAGGCAGCCATGACGTTTTGAGCTCTCCATATATCTCTCATGTCAACACCAGGGACACGTGATTCTACAAACAGCGATAAACGATATTGCCGAATCACAACAGATAATATGAGTGGGGATTAGATTTTATTTACTCTTGATAGCATCAGAACTATTTCGATTATATATGACCTCATGGTCTCGATATTTGACACATCGGTATATTATATACTAATTTACGGACATAACAATATGAACAAAAGAACTTGAAGTTAAGATGTGAAGTTTGAAGGTACGGATCATGGAAGCGCTACAAATACGTTTAACAACATGTACGATTGTTCAGATGTTATCATTGTATCGTCATCTACGTGCTGTATGTTTGATTTTTAATGTAGTTTCCCCAGTATGTATTTTTATCATTGTACAAATCATCAGCGGTATGGCCGTGTAATGAAAATCGGCAATGTGTTTATATTGAGAACCGATATCAATTGCGTTAGTCACATAATTATTAAGATTTTCATCTGGTGGCCACCGTTGCAGCTACATGTATATCATGACTACACCGACGGTAAACTTGATCAGATGATACAATCCAAACGGCTTTATTAAGGCATGTTTGTTTAACAGACCAGGACGTGATAATGGCCGATGTTGTTTGTGCATGTTGAGCTCGGTCGTGTTAATTCTTATTGCTGTAGAAAACAATGTCAATCTGAAGCTAGTGAGACAACTCCTTACTTTCCATGTCAATCTGAAGCTAGTGAGACCATTCCTTACTTTTCATGTCAATCTGAAGCTAGTGAGACAACTCCTTACTTTCCATGACAATCTGAAGCTAGTGAGACAACTCCTTACTTTCCATGTATTCTGAAGCTAGTGAGACAATTCCTTAATTTCCATGTCAATCTGAAGCTAGTGAGACAACTCTTTACTTTCCATGTATTCTGAAGCTAGTGAGACAATTCCTTAATTTCCATGTCAATCTGAAGCTAGTGAGACCATTCCTTACTTTTCATGTCAATCTGAAGATAGTGAGACAACTCCTTACTTTTCATGTCAATCTGAAGCTAGTGAGACAACTCCTTACTTTCCATGTATTCTAAAGCTAGTGAGACAACTCCTTACTTTCCATGTCATTCTGAAGCTAGTTAGACAACTCCTTACTTTCCATGTATTCTGAAGCTTGTGAGACAACTCCTTACCTTTCATGTCAATCTGAAGCTATTGACACAACTCTTTACTTTCCATGTATTCTGAAGCTAGTTAGACAACTCCTTACTTTCCATGTATTCTGAAGCTTGTGAGACAACTCCTTACTTTCCATGTCAATCTGAAGCTAGTGAGACAACTCCTTACTTTCCACGTATTCTGAAGCTAGTGAGACAACTCCTTACTTTCCATGACAATCTGAAGCTAGAGAAACAACTCCTTACTGTCCATGTCAATCTGAAGCTAGTGAGACAACTCCTTACTTTCCACGTATTCTGAAGCTAGAGATACAACTTTTTACTTTCCATGTATTCTGAAGCTAGTGAGACAACTCCTTACTTTCCATGTCAATCTGAAGCTAGTGAGACAACTCCTTACTTTCCATGTCAATCTAAAGCTAGTGAGACAACTCCTTACTTTTCATGTATTCTGAAGCTAGTAAGACAACTCTTTACTTTCCATGTCAATCTGAAGCTAGAGAAACAACTCCTTACTTTCCATGTCAATCTGAAGCTAGTGAGACAACTCCTTACTTTTCATGTCAATCTGAAGCTAGTGAGACAACTTCTTTCTTTCCATGTCAATCTGAAGCTAGAGAAACAACTCCTTACTTTCCATGTCAATCTGAAGCTAGAGAAACAACTCTTTACTTTCCATGTCAATCTGAAGCTAGAGAAACAACTCCTTACTTTCCATGTCAATCTAAAGCTAGTGAGACAACTCCTTACTTTCCATGTCAATCTGAAGCTAATGAGACAACTCCTTACTTTCCATGTATTCTGAAGCTAGTGAGACAACTCCTTACTTTCCTTGTATTCTGAAGCTAGTGAGACAACTCCTTACTTTCCATGTCAATCTGAAGCTAGTTAGACAACTCCTTTCTTTCCATGTATTGACGCATACAATAAATGCTACCTTATGAGCCTATGTTAAAATATACACGTGTTCTGCATATGTCATTATGCATAATCACATACGTGTATCAAGCTATGTACTTTGTTTCGAAAGTAATGTTTGTAAAGTAACTATATTTTATTGTACAGTTGGTTAGTATCGTATTTAAAATCTATTCGGCATAAGATTTTATGTTCACTAATCACACTTTCAAACTTGCGACTTTAACTCGTCTATCATATACATAAGACATTTTATATCCAGGATAAGACACCGGCTTTGGAAGAATATACAAGCATCCTTCCTTTATATGATTGAATTACAGACAGTATATTATCTAAAATAGTACTTTCACAGGACGGTAAGTTAGAACGCTAAAAGGATGTGTAACAGACAAACAGCTGTACCAGATGTCCCTGTGACAGCGAAGTATAACGTATACCATATAACATCACTGCTTTGTAATTAATTTCGAAGTTAAGTTCTGATGTGATACATGTGGTAATAATAATTAGTCAATAAAATACCCACCAAAATATTTTAATTAAACATTGAATTTGAATTTATATATGACAAATATATAATAGGATAAAATATGTGTACATGTGGGCTTCGTTGTGATATTAAAACTGTTTCCGTTTACAAGATGTTCATTTGTTTGCAATAGAATTTCCACAGGTTTTTTTCAGTCGGACCAGGACATGTGTTTCGATTGGTATCCTATGATCCTATCCATGTTTTTATATCCCTTCACTAGCTTCGCTTCATTATATATAAATCACAAACTTTGTTTTACCCGTGCGGCTCGGGTATATCATACAATTATACAGTTCAGATTCAGGCCGCAAATCACGCTTGCCAAAAAACATGTTTTATTCATAAAAAATGAAAGTGTTTCTCTCATTGTTCTTTAAAATAAACAATAAGAACGTAATGTTTCCATTTTATAATAAAAATGCAACAACGAAATCGCAGAAGTTGCCTATAAATGCTGTGAATAGCACACATCATTGTCATTTCGATTTTATGTCCATTGAGTGAACTGCGGACTAGGCTTGTATTTCTTGTCTTAGAAGTATGAGAGCTGTTATATTGTTATAAGGTCTCGATAGTTGTGCCAAATTCCTTCTTAATCCAATGAGCAGCATCAATGAACAAACTGCGAACAGTTAGAATGATGATGTTTAGAGTGGACCATTCTTACCAAATAAATTTTTATTAAATATACAGTTTATAATAGATCTACCTCATTTTCAATTTTATGATGGTGACACACTTACACCAGATGAATAGTTACACAAGGCCGTGATAAATTGATAACATATTGAATCTATATACTCTTTAATACCTGCAGCATGTAATCAATAATGTCTTGTATGATTATAAGACCAATGATTAAATTAATGTTGAAGTAGCATTTAATAAGACAAGAATGATTCACATTTGACAATTTGACAATTGATAATTTTAGGAATAGGTAGAGAAAAGGTCCTATCAAAATTTCCACAGTTATTTAAATCTAATCTACCTCTAGACAAAGACAAACAGGGTAAATGTAAATTTATTTTGAGAAGCCCAAACATTGCTCTTTGGAAAACTTATCTTTTGTTTGTGTTAGAATGTTTTACTAATAACCGGATGAGTTTAACAATGCCATGGTCATCCATTTAAGGCGACCTAATATGTAGTTGGCTAATGTTTTACCCGGTTATTATTTTTGGGTCATTTTTCAATATTTTTACTGCCAATACTAAAAAAAAAAAGAATCGAATGTTTCTTATCTGTTTCGCTAATAACAATTAATTGATTTTGATTCAGTGATTTAGTCGATTACTGTTTTATGTCAATTATTTTAGTGGAATACAGTGTCAGTAATAACTCAAAGCACTAGCACTTATTGGGGAGTAATTAATACCAATTATCTTTAAAGGAACCGGGTACTGTAGTAAGCTTTTTTCAAACTACACATATTGTTAAACACAAACAAAAATGTATTATTTAATTATTGAAATAAACACCGATCTCGTTTAATGTCGGTTTTGGTGACCTACATTCATGTAAACAGAAAAACAAAACACCTCATTTGACTTATATATTCTAGGCTAGCAACGCTGAAAAGCTAGCTATATTTAAATTAAGAAAGCCACACGGCCACTTACTTTAGAGATAACGCTACATCGGCATCCGGGTAAACAGCTATGACGTTGATTTTTCTGTGTGATCAGAAATCCCCATCTTCCTTTTAAAAGAGTAAGAAATAAGAGACATTTACAGCGATAATTTCAAGATTTGTACTGTCTAACAATAAAGGGATGTTAATAGCAGCATTTACATAAACAAAAGTATTAATTAATGCAGCCGTTAAGAACAAAGTTTCCAGAACATAGTGGAGATGTTGTTACATGCATTAGATAAAAGCAAGCTGTTGGACATCACCTTTAAGTTCGGGGAACTTGAAAAAGGTGTATTGCATTCAAACAAGTTCAAACAATAATGGTATATCTTACATTCAGGAGTAGTGTATCCATTATGCATTGCTCATACATTGTATGAAAATGATTTTTCCCAGCGTAATTATGATTTCAAAGAAATTACATGTTGTTAAGAAAGCAGTAATACAGAATATAACTGTATTATTTTCGAACAAAGATAAGTATTTCACTGTCTGTAACATTATCAGTGACGTTTTTTCTTCGTGCATCTTACAAATTCCCAACCAGATTGTTACTAAAATATCACGTAAAGGTCTTGTTATCCGTCGAAACCAAGTATGTTCTGTTTACAACAAAGGCAAAGAGACTTTTATTACAGGTGATGTAAAGACGTACACATAACATCTTTGCATTGGACATTGTTGAACATTACTCTGTTTACTCATGAATGTATAATCGGTGTGGTAAATAACACCTACCGATTTTAAGATTTGGGACATCTTAAGTACATGTTATGAAATAATCCACAGGTAATAAAGGATTGCTTAAAAAGTTAACATTGTTCAGAGTCCCACCTTGATGTGATCGCCGATGGTTCCGGGTCCCACCTTGATGTGATCGCCGATGGTTCCGGGTCCCACCTTGATGTGATCGCCGATGGTTCCGAGTCCCACCTTGACCTTGATGTGATCGCCGATGGTTCCGAGTCCCACCTTGATGTGATCGCCGATGGTTCCGGGTCCCACCTTGATGTGATCGCCGATGGTTCCGAGTCCCACCTTGATGTGATCGCCGATGGTTCCGGGTCCCACCTTGATGTGATCTCCGATGGTTCCGAGTCCCACCTTGATGTGATCGCCGATGGTTCCGGGTCCCACCTTGATGTGATCGCCGATGGTTCCGAGTCTCACCTTGATGTGATCGCCGATGGTTCCGGGTCCCACCTTGATGTGATCGCCGATGGTTCCGAGTCCCACCTTGATGTGATCGCCGATGGTTCCGAGTCCCACCTTGATGTGATCGCCGATGTTTAACTATTCAATCAATACAAACGTCAGTCAGAGACAAATCATAAAAAAATGTTATACGCTTACGGAATCACGAATATATCATCTTTCACCTTAACATTTGTGGCGTAAATAGTAACGACTTTGGTACGCATGATCTAACAAATCAAGTTCCAAAACGTGAACATCTGTTGCACTGCTTCAAATATTCTTGGTTACTTCTTTAATCCTTATATCTTTGTTTCATTCTTCATCTGAAATCTTCAAAATTATATTATCTCCCTAAAGGAACATAGGACAACTTAAGGAATCGGGAAATTAAGAATTAATAATTTTAATTAAATGTGTTTCTGTGAAGATATTTCGTCCAGAAATAACGAAATTATGTACATTGATTCCATTAAGCAGAATAATTCAAACAGATTGCACAACTATACACTATCTCATAATGTTGCGTCTTAACAATTTACAAGTCCAATATTTGAATTAATCTTCGTGCATTGTCAAGTAGAAAAGTGGAATTTAATTGAATGTCTATATTACTTGTATATAAATTATTTCATTATTATGAACATTCCTTCTGAATTAGAGTTTATGTAAATCCCATTAAGAGATATTGAACAAGGACAGATATAGAACAGTAGAATATTGGAATGTATGTATATGGTGTACATGTCACATTAAATCCAATTGTTTACGTGGTAAGATAAATCCGAAAGTTTACAAAGATGATCCGTAGGGTACATTTTCATTTCAGCGAATGTTATACGCTTAACTAAATAGAACGTTAAACTATTAATTGTGTGTAATGTGTATTTTCCTTCAGCTCTTAAAGTGATTCCAATGTTTATAGGGAGTCAACTACCGTGGTTAAAATGCACAATAATGTACAAAGCAGAATAAATGAGGCTCCAATCTGATGCTTGCATTTTTATACATTTAATTATCAGTATCATATGAACAGTTCTAAGAAAATCATTGACAAGAACATCAAATATGTTGATCCTTACGTTGCTTCATTTGTCCTTTTTTTAATGGCATCCAAGTGAAAAATTGCTTCCAAAGTACTCAGTCAGAAGCATTTACTGTCTATGTTCCCATGTGTAATCGGATCTCCTGGACCCTCGTGTTTCTACTATTTAAGTCCCCATGTGTAATAGGATCTCCTGGACTCTCGTCTTTATACTGTCTATGCCCCCATGTGTAATAGGATCCCCTGGACCCTCGTGTTTATACTGTCTATGTCCCCTTGTGTAATAGGACCTCCTGGACTCTCGTGTTTATACTGTCTATGCCCCCATGTGTAATAGGATCTCCTGTGGACCCTCGTGTTTATACTGTCTATGTCCCCATGTGTAACAGGATCTCCTGGACCCTCGTGTTTATACTGTCTATGCCCCCATGTGTAATAGGATCTCCCGGACCCTCGTGTTTATACTGTCAATGTCCCCAGTGTAATAGGATCTCCTGGACCTCGTGTTTATACTGTCTATGCTCTCATGTGCAAAGGATCTCCTGGGTTCTCGTCTTTATACTGTCTACGCCCCCATGTGTAATAGGATCTCCTGGACCCTCGTGTTTATACTGTCTATGCCCCATGTGTAATAGGATCTCCTGTGGACCCTCGTGTTTATACGGTCTATGCCCCCATGTGTAATAGGATATCCTGGACCCTCGTGTTTATACTGTCTATGCCCCCATGTGTAATAGGATCTCCTGTGGACCCTCGTGTATATACTGGCTATGCCCCCATGTGTGATAGGATCTCCTGGACCCTCGTGTTTATACTGTCTATGCCCCCATGTGTAATAGGATCTCCTGTGGACCCTCGTGTTTATACTGTCTATGCCACCATGTGTAATAGGATCTCCTGGACCCTCGTGTTTATACTGTCTATGCCCCCATGTGTAATAGGATCTCCTGTGGACCCTCGTGTTTATACTGTCTATGCCCCCATGTGTAATAGGATCTTCTGTGGACCCTCGTGTTTATACTGTCTATGCCCCCATGTGTAAAAGGATCTCCTTGACCCTCGTGTTTATACTGTCTATGCCCCCATGTGTAATTGGATCTCCTGTGGACCCTCGTGTTTATACTGTCTATGCCCCCATGTGTAATAGGATCTCCTGTGGACCCTCGTGTTTATACTGTCTATGCCCCCATGTGTAATAGGATCTCCTGTGGACCCTCGTGTTTATACTGTCTATGCCCCCATGTGTAATAGGATCTCCTGGACCCTCGTGTTTATACCGTCTACGCCCCCATGTGTAATAGGATCTCCTGTGGACCTTCGTGTATATACTGGATATGCTCCCATGTGTAATAGGATCTCCTGGACCCTCGTGTTTATACCGTCTATGCCCCCATGTGTAATAGGATCACCTGGACCCTCGTGTTTATACTGTCTATGCCCCCATGTGTAATAGGATCTCCTGTGGAACCTCGTGTTTATACTGTCTATGCCCCCATGTGTAATAGGATCTCCTGGACCCTCGTGTTTATACTGTCTATGCCCCCATGTGTAATAGGATCTCCTGTGGACCCTCGTGTTTATACTGTCTATGCCCCCTTGTGTAATAGGATCTCCTGTGGACCCTCGTGTTTATACTGTCTATGCCCCCACGTGTAATCGAATCTCGTGGACGCTCGTGTTTATACTGTCTATGCCCCCATGTGTAATAGGATCTCCTGGACCCTCGTGTTTATACTGTCTATGCCCCCATGTGTAGTAGGATCTCCTGTGGACCCTCGTGTTTATACTGTCTATTTCCCCATGTGTAATAGGATCTCCTGTGGACCCTCGTGTTTATACTGTCTATGTCCTCATGTGTAATAGGATCTCGTGGACGCTCGTGTTTATAATGTATATGCCCCCATGTGTAATAGAATCTCCTGTGGACCCTCGTGTTTATACTGTCTATGCCCCCATGTGTAATAGGATCTCCTGTGGACCCTCGGGTATATACTGGCTATGCCCCCATGTGTAATAGGATCTCCTGGACCCTCGTGTTTATACTGTCTATGCCCCCACGTGTAATCGGATCTCCTGGACTCTCGTGTTTATACTGTCTATGTCCCCATGTGTAATAGGATATCCTGTGGACGCTCGTGTTTATACTGTCTATGCCCCCATGTGTAATAGGATCTCCTGTGGATCCTCGTGTTTATACTGTCTATGCCCTCACGTGTAATCGGATCTCCTGGACTCTCGTGTTTATACTGTCTATGTCCCCATGTGTAATAGGATCTCCTGGAACCTCGTGTTTATACTGTCTATGTCCCCATGTGTAATAGGATCTCCTGTGGACCCTCGTGTTTATACTGTCTATGTCCCCATGTGTAATAGGATCTCCTGTGGACCCTCGTGTATATACTGTCTATGTCCCCATGTTTAATAGGATCTCCTGTGGACCCTCGTGTTTATACTGTCTTTGCCCCCATGTGTAATAGGATCTCCTGGACCCTCGTGTTTATACTGTCTATGCCCCCATGTGTAATAGGATGTCCTGTGGACCCTCGTGTTTATACTGTCTATGCCCCCATGTGTAATCGGATATCCTGGACCCTCGTGTTTATACTGTCTATGCCCCAATGTGTAATAGGATCCCCTGGACACTCGTGTTTATACTGCCCATGCCCCCATGTGTAATCGGATCTCATGGACCCTCGTGTTTATACTGTCTATGCCCCCATGTGTAATAGGATCTCCCGGACCCTCGTGTTTATACTGTCAATGTCCCCATGTGTAATAGGATCTCCTGGAACCTCGTGTTTATACTGTCTATGCTCTCATGTGCAAAAGGATCTCCTGGGTTCTCGTCTTTATACTGTCTACGCCCCCATGTGTAATAGGATCTCCTGGACCCTCGTGTTTATACTGTCTATGCCCCCATGTGTAATAGGATCTCCTGTGGACCCTCGTGTTTATACGGTCTATGCCCCCATGTGTAATAGGATATCCTGGACCCTCGTGTTTATACTGTCTATGCCCCCATGTGTAATAGGATCTCCTGTGGACCCTCGTGTATATACTGGCTATGCCCCCATGTGTCATAGGATCTCCTGGACCCTCGTGTTTATACTGTCTATGCCCCCATGTGTAATAGGATCTCCTGTGGACCCTCGTGTTTATACTGTCTATGCCCCCTTGTGTAATAGGATCTCCTGGACCCTCGTGTTTATACTGTCTATGCCCCCATGTGTAATAGGATCTCCTGTGGACCCTCGTGTTTATACTGTCTATGCCCCCATGTGTAATAGGATCTTCTGTGGACCCTCGTGTTTATACTGTCTATGCCCCCATGTGTAATAGGATCTCCTGGACCCTCGTGTTTATACTGTCTATGCCCCCATGTGTAATTGGATCTCCTGTGGACCCTCGTGTTTATACTGTCTATGCCCCCATGTGTAATAGGATCTCCATTGGACCCTCGTCTTTATACTGTCTATGCCCCCATGTGTAATAGGATCTCCTGTGGACCCTCGTGTTTATACTGTCTATGCCCCCATGTGTAATAGGATCTCCTGGACCCTCGTGTTTATACCGTCTACGCCCCCATGTGTAATAGGATCTCCTGTGGACCTTCGTGTATATACTGGATATGCTCCCATGTGTAATAGGATCTCCTGGACCCTCGTGTTTATACCGTCTATGCCCCCATGTGTAATAGGATCTCCTGGACCTACGTGTTTATACTGTCTATGACCCCATGTGTAATAGGATCTCCTGTGGAACCTCGTGTTTATACTGTCTATGCCCCCATGTGTAATAGGATCTCCTGGACCCTCGTGTTTATACTGTCTATGCCCCCATGTGTAACAGGATCTCCTGTGGACCCTCGTTTTTATACTGTCTATGCCCCCTTGTGTAATAGGATGTCCTGTGGACCCTCGTGTTTATACTGTCTATGCCCCCACGTGTAATCGGATCTCGTGGACGCTCGTGTTTATACTGTCTATGCCCCCATGTGTAATAGGATCTCCTGGACCCTCGTGTTTATACTGTCTATGCCCGCATGTGTAGTAGGATCTCCTGTGGACCCTCGTGTTTATACTGTCTATTTCCCCATGTGTAATAGGATCTCCTGTGGACCCTCGTGTATATACTGTCTATGTCCCCATGTGTAATAGGATCTCCTGGACCCTCGTGTTTGTACTGTCCATGCCCCCATGTGTAATAGGACCTCCTGGACCCTCGTGTTAATACTGTCTATGCCCCCATGTGTAATAGGATCTCCTGTGGACCCTCGTGTATATACTGGCTATGCCCCCATGTGTAATAGGATCTCCTGGACCCTCGTGTTTATAATGTATATGCCCCCATGTGTAATAGAATCTCCTGTGGACCCTCGTGTTTATACTGTCTATGCCCCCATGTGTAATAGGATCTCCTGTGGCCCCTCGGGTATATACTGTCTATGCCCCCACGTGTAATCGGATCTCCTGGACTCTCGTGTTTATACTGTCTATGTCCCCATGTGTAATATGATATCCTGTGGACCCTCGTGTTTATACTGTCTATGCCCCCATGTGTAATAGGATCTCCTGTGGATCCTCGTGTTTATACTGTCTATGCCCTCACGTGTAATCGGATCTCCTGGACTCTCGTGTTTATACTGTCTATGTCCCCATGTGTAATAGGATCTCCTGGAACCTCGTGTTTATACTGTCTATGTCCCCATGTGTAATAGGATCTCCTGTGGACCCTCGTGTTTATACTGTCTATGTCCCCATGTGTAATAGGATCTCCTGTGGACCCTCGTGTATATACTGTCTATGTCCCCATGTTTAATAGGATCTCCTGTGGACCCTCGTGTTTATACTGTCTATGCCCCCATGTGTAATAGGATCTCCTGGACCCTCGTGTTTATACTGTCTATGCCCCCATGTGTAATAGGATGTCCTGTGGACCCTCGTGTTTATACTGTCTATGCCCCCATGTGTAATCGGATATCCTGGACCCTCGTGTTTATACTGTCTATGCCCCAATGTGTAATAGGATCCCCTGGACACTCGTGTTTATACTGCCCATGCCCCCATGTGTAATCGGATCTCATGGACCCTCGTGTTTATACTGTCTATGCCCCCATGTGTAATAGGATGTCCCGGACCCTCGTGTTTATACTCTCTATGCCCCCATGTGCAATAGGATCTCCTGGACCCTCGTGTTTATACTGTCTATGTCCCCATGTGTAATAGGATCTCCTGGACTCTCGTGTTTCTACTGTCTATGTCCCCATGTGTAATAGGATCTCCTGGACCCTCGTGTTTATACAGTCTATGTCCCCATGTGTAATAGGATCTCCAGGACACTCGTGTTTATACAGTCTATGCCCCCATGTGTAATAGGATCTCCTGTGGACCCTCGTGTTTATACTGTTTATGCCCCCATGTGTAATAGGATCTCCTGGACTCTCGTGTTTATACTGTTTATGCCCCCATGTGTAATAGGATCTCCTGGACCCTCGTGTTTATACTGTCTATGCCCCCATGTGTAATAGGATCTCCTTTGGACCCTCGTGTATATACTGTCTATGCCCCCATGTGTAATAGGATCTCCTGTGGACCCGCGTGTATATACTGTCTATGCCCCCATGTGTAATAGGATCTCCTGGACTCTCATGTATATACTGTTTATGCCCCCATGTGTAATAGGATCTCCTGGACCCTCGTGTTTATACTGTCTATGCCCCCATGTGTAATAGGATCTCCTGGACCCTCGTGTTTATACTGTTTATGCCCCCATGTGTAATAGGATCTCCTGTGGACCCTCGTGTTTATACTGTCTATGCCCCCATCTGCAATAGGATCTCCTGGACCCTCGTGTTTATACTGTCTATGCCACCATGTGTAATAGGATCTCCTGGACCCTCGTGTTTATACTGTCTATGTCCCCATGTGCAATAGGATGTCCTGTGGACCCTCTTGTTTATACTGTTTATGCCCCCATGTGTAACAGGATGTCCCGGACCCTCGTGTTTATATTGTCTATGCCCCCATGTGCAATAGGATCTCCTGTGGACCCTCGTGTTTATACCGTCTATGCTCCCATGTCTAATAGGAACTCCTGGACCCTCGTGTTTATACCGTCTATGTCCCCATGTCTATTAGGAACTCCTGGAACCTCGTGTTTATACTTTCCTTTTTACAAATGTCACAAGTTGATTATGCTTGTGATTATTTTGACATTCAAAGAAATAATAAAGATATAAGTAAATTTAACTCTTTTGGAAAATCGCTTACAGAATTGTGTTGCACACATGATATACATAATGTAAATGGCAGGTGTTATGATGATATTGATGGTAATTTCACATGTATAGCAAATGATGACCAAAGTGTAGTAGATTACAATATTGTATCTTCACAATTGTTTGACGTCATTTCTTATTTCAATGTAGAACTACGCACAGAATCTGACCATTTTCCTCTTCTTGCAAGAATGTCTTTTAATGAAGATATTGGTTCTTAACATAATTATGTTAAATATCACTCAAAATGAAAATGAAACTTTATCCAATATTACATATGAATACTGTACTAAGACCTTTTTGGAAAGATAGATACAATGGATGTGTTTAAGGCAAAGTTTTGTAATCAGTTGGACCTAAATAGGGAAAGCATAGTAAATGCTATAAAAACAAGCATAAATGAAGGTGTAAATAGTATAATACAACTATATAAAACATCTGCATGTCCTCATATTTTGAAAACAAAAGATAAGCCTCTACAACCGCAATGGTGGGATACGGAATGCACTATTGCCAAAAACTTGAAATATTGCTTATTACGCAGATTTCGTCAAACACACAATTTAGACGTATTGATAGAATACAAAATAGAAAAGAAAAGGTTTAAAGATCTTTGTACTCGGAAAAAAATGTCTTTTCAGTTTACAAATAGACAATCTTTGGTAAATGCGCGAAAAGATCCCCAACGGTTTTGGTCACTAATAAAATTTAACAATAAAGCTCATTCTTTCAATAACGAGATAAAGGCAGCCGCTTGGTTACACTATTTTGAATATTTGTTGTATAAAGACAATCAGGAGATGTTGTCGGTGTTAGATTTAAGTAATTTTGACATAAACTCAAACTCAGATGAACTATTAAATAGTCCTATATCGAATGAAGAAATACTTAGATCAATATATAAGCTGAAAGAGGGAAAAGCTCAGGGCATAGATGGTGTTGCGGAATTTTATAAACATACATGTCTAGAAATAAAGCCAATTTTGAATATACTATTTAATAAAATACTAGCTAGTAGAGAAATTCTTTATTCTTGGTGTCAAAGTATTAATGTTCCTTTGTATAAATCAGGGTCAAGGAACGATCCATCAAACTATAGAGGGATCTCCTTGTTAAATGTAATGTATAAAATATTTTTCTACTATTATAACTCATAGATTAGATACATGGGCCGATGAGTATAATGTTATTTCGGAAGCACAAGCGGGCTTTCGAGCGGGTCACTCAGTCATTGACAACATATTGTTTTAAAGTCTATTATTCAAAAATATATTACAAGATCATATGGTAGAGTGTATGTATTGTATGTCGACTTTCAAAAAGCGTTTGATTCTCTAGTGCACGTTCGCATGTTTAATTCTCTACTTAAAGCTGGGGCAAATGGGCAAATAATAGAAGTTCTTATTTCTATGTACTCAAAACTTGAAGCATATATAAAAATCCCACAAACAGGCTTAATAAGTAATAGTAATAACTTAAATCTAAATGAAAACTTTATCAGAGCATCTTGCAGCTCTATGTCCCCATGTGCAATAGGATCGCCTGGACTCTCGTGCCACTTAACTTTGGATGTTTGCATTCAATGAGCACAACAACATTTCCGCAACGTAAGACTTACAACAAAGAGTGTCATAATTGGTACACATGATGTGACACAGATATCGTCAACTGCTAACTCTGCCGTCTTAACTTTTACAATAAATTGTCGTACTGTGACTGTTTGGTAAATTTGAAGCCCTCATTACTAGGCGGTCGCTTGTTGTCTTTGGTACAAAAATAAGAATCTAGGATATGTTCATTGTGGACATATGATGTGTGTCCAGACCACAAAACTTTTCATAGTGTTATTAATTGTTTCAATAAAGCTGATAATACCGACGGAACGATCTGTCTTACAGTAAGCTGGTCCAGACATTAACAACGCACTGTATGCTGTTTAGAAGATAAAATCCTGAAATCAATTCTTCTTAGTGCAAATGTTTAGACATGTCACATTGCCAGACATGTCACATTGCTAGACATGTCACATTGCCAGACATGTCACATTGCCAGACATGTCACATTGCTAGACATGTCAAATTGCCTGCCACTGATTTAAAGTGCAATGGTGCATCATATGTTCTTGAACTTCCATTCATAGGTTGGTTCAATTCACGTACAGTTGCTATTCCGAATTTCCAGATCTGAGAAAATCGATTCTGTTGTACTTGTTATATATGAACTTTTTCATCAACACGGGCTTTGACCTTAGAGCGAGATTAAATATATTGGCGAATACTAGAGAACATATCGTGCATGGGAATACCAATCCAAACAACGGTGATATAAATAATTAAAATACAGGTCGAGTCCATCCTACAGGCTAACGTAATCACAAAGGAGTGTTGTAAAATGCAGCCCGAGTGGATTGGTCTGGTACTGGTGTCATCGGGAGAGTTTGCTGGCAGCACGTACACTAATTACAGAAATTAACACTTCGTATTTGTCTAAATGTGTATATTCATTTAATACAGTATAAAATACTTTACAACTTATGTTGTCAATAAATTGAATAGGTAAATGAGAAAAGGTCCTATAAAAATTTCCACAGATATTTAAATTTTATCTACCTGTAGGCAAAGGCAAACAAGGTAAATGTAAATGTAACAAAACACAGAGACGAGACATAACACACAAAAAGAAAAACCACCAGTTACCGCCTTGGAACGGCCAGTCGGCAAAAGGGCCGACTGGGGTGCTTTAACCTGGTTTGTGGAGCGCTCCAACCTCGCACTTCTTGAAGTTTTTTTCTATCAAACAAACAGTGTATATAAAACATCCCGTCTAAGTGAAACAACTTACAGTAAGCACCTGCATCGGTAATACTAATGTAATGAGAACCAATAATTAAAACTTGATTGTTATTTAATTAATGTCTTCTTACGTTTACTCTTAATCACGATTTCGCTGAATTGCTGTGGAATTCACATGCGTTTCATGTTTTAGACCTCGCAGACTTCAATATGCCCCTGAACAAAAAACAAATTGTTCAGGCATTGAACGAATTTACAAACCAAAATACATTTCAAGCTGAATAATTCTTTGATGAGAGATAACTTTAGTGATTTAGCAGCACAATAGCTACAGTTGTTGCTGGGCTCATGGTAAGGTAGGGTTGAACTAGTATTCTAGTCTATTTCTGCAAAATGTCATGAAACACGAACATGATTATATCTCGCTATAACGACATCTTTGCTGCTTGTGGTGGTTATGTTTTAAAATCACCAAAGTTAAGCATAAGCCAATACATTTCGTACATGATCTTGTTGTGGCCTGCAAGCCGCTAGAAATGAATAATTAACTAGTTAAATACTCGTAGTTATAATAATACACTTTGTGAGAAAATACGGATCTATATTATTTTCATATAGTTTAATCGTACTGTGTTATGAACGTACTAAGTGTCCGTCAGAAAGAACTAAATTTATAAAGAGCGAATCTAATGTTTATGTGATGTGTGTTGTCTACAGCAAACTGAATGTCAATTCGGCAACATTGGTTCCGCGTGTTAATATATACTTTTTATTCATATCTCTTATTCACTCATGAAAACGTATGTACTTGCAGCGTCCAGAATGACCGAAAGAACAGTCTTAAAGAAATGCAGCAGGGATATTTCATGAATAATGAAACCTCAATGAGCTGCTCGAGGGCTCTGTTATCTACCTGTTAGCATCCCGTGACTTATTTCCGTTAGCTTTACACCAATTAGCTCTAGTGAAGCTCACGCTGTCAGAGGTAGATTTAGCGGTCAAATGATAACTGAACAACAAACAGGGCGCCAAGTTTGCATGGCTATTCTATCTTTACATTACTTAGCAGATAGGTGGAGGTCGAATATATCACTTATAATTAATAGGTTATATTAAAAGTACTGTTTTAGATTATTTGATAAAACTTAATGCAAACAATTAATATGTTGGATACATATGTTGTTTGTCAAATAAGTAAATTATTACATTGTAAATATCAGTTTCATTTAAATTTGAGCTTTAAAAAGATTTCCATGTGTAACTGTATATAAGAAATTTATATATTTGCATATAAATGCGACTTTCATGAAAGCAAATAAAAGAAAAAAGAACATGGTTTCCTAAATTTAGAAAGTATACATTGTTCCCACATGTTTATATAGAACGAAAACCATTTTGTGAAAGGAGCAGTAAATAGATAGTCCTAGATACAATGTAGACAAACATATTAAGGTAGTGTAGGTTGCAGCTCATCACAAACCTACCAGCCGCTGTTATAAGGTAGGGTAGAAAGTTCATCTTTCTCATCTTTCATATCTATCATATATTTACCTCTGTCACATGTTTATAATATACTGAAATCGTACAAAAGTCTATTTGTCTATTTATCTATATTAAATGGTGTAGGTTTACTTATACAACATAATAGAGACAAAAGTTTCGAATGGCTGCCAATTCTAATTATGAAAATGTATACCTTGATAACTAAATCCAAAAAAAAATGAACGACTAGCTTCAAAATTGTACACATGCACAACACAACCTTACTGCAGTAGGGGTCCCACCGTATTTATTTAGCATTTTTCAAGTATAAAAGGGACGCAGTTTGACTGGAATTCCTCTCTCCAGTCTTGCCCTATATAGGTGAGACAACCTGAGCAGCCTCCATGCCCTTTACGTGAGATTGCACAGAAGGTATAGCATCGGGATTTGTTGGCCTTTATTATCAAAAATGCCCATTGCGGATAAATCCTCGGCTTTTTAACATAATATTTTATTTATTATCTATTATCTATTCACAATACTACATTTTGTTTTGCTGGTTTAAGTTGTTTTCTGAAGTTCTATTGTTTCCTTCTTGTTGTTTTTTTTAAAATTTTATTTCACAGTTTGACACATCTGACATATGACTTAATGGCCCGTATTCACCAACCATTTTTAAGTTTAAGTCTTGACTTAAGCCCAAGTCATGATTTCTATACATTTTAATTTGTTTTTAAGCTCAGAGCAGCAATGTTAAACGGTCAAATAACTAAATAACAAAAGAAAACAAGCAAAAATCCAGACATGTAGCTAAATACATAATAAAAATATAGTGATTGGAATATATGACTTGAGCAATTCTTACTGATGAATAGTTCAGAATTAGTCGCCATTATCGCATGATGTAATTAAATTGTTTAATTCTAAGTCACCGCTTAGGCTGTTTAATATCAAAGTACTCTCTCATTTGGAACTTTTAGGTTGCCGAGGCTTTTATCTACTGTACCTTTGTTGCTAGTCTTTTATTACTTGCCATTTTGTCTGTCTATATAAGTTCCTTTTAACAGTTTTAACACCCGATGCAGGTGTCTGCTATCAGTTGTCTAACTTTGATGGGATATTTTTAGTAACACTGTTTTGAGCGAGACAAAAACTTAAAGGAAGTGCGAGGTTGGAGCGCTCCACAAACCAGATTTAAGCATGCCAGTAGGTCATTTTGCCAACTGATCGTTCCATGGTGGTAACTGATCGTTCCATGGTGGTAATTGATGGTTTCTTGGTGTGTGTTATGTCTCGTCTCTGTATTTTATGTCACTTTTACATTAACCATGTATGTCTTTGTCTACAGGCAATTCAGATTTAAATATCTGTGGTAATTCGTATAGGACTTTTCTTATTTTCCTTTTCTTCTTGGCAAGGTAGCATTAGCGGAATCATTACTTGCTACTGATTTGCGTGCCTACCTGAAATGGAACCTGTATCATGTATTGTCCTTGAACGATCTTTCCTTCGTGAAATATTGTTGTCGTGATACGTTTTATAAAACAAATGTATGCGTCATACCTGTGTTTCTTGATGCATGTGGTTTAACAAACTAAAAAATCGTGAGATAATGGTACTGGCTTTCTGATGGTTTACACACGGTGTCATATTACGTAATTTAAAATAGCATTGTAATATAATATAATATAAATTTCTTTCATGTGCATAATATAACCACGAACCATGTTTTCAATTACGGTAAGCATGTAAGTAACTTTGTATTCTTTATAAGGCAGCACTTAGATATTAAAAGTGACAAAGTTTATTATAAATGACGATTTTACTTTGTAGTCACAATTATAAGAAACGTAGTGCCAAAACCTTACATGTTAAGGATACATATTAAAATAATCACAAAAACAATAGAAACTTTGACGAAATGTTGTATGTTGGTAAAAATTGTTGCAAACGATGTATACACAAGCCAAGCAGACTAGCATGTATTTGGATAATAAACGTATTTATAAAAAAATGGGAAGTAAAAGACAGGTATGGATTTCATCCGATTTTTCATCAAGTCTTGACGCTGAATGTGATACCATGGCTTGGACAGCTTGGACAGCTTGGTGGACAGCTTGACAATTATGACAGTACTCTAGTTCATTTCATTAAAAGCTGTGAGAGACGTATACAGGTACTGTCTTGATGTCACTTAAATTGTTCTTATTAAATAATTAATAAAGCAAAACAATAAAACCATCACCAAACCAAATGCACGCTACATCGCCATTATGTATATATAGCGACCTTAAAATTCGTTTGATTCTTTGGGAAAATCAATATGTGCCAGATTATAACCAAAGCACGCTATACAATGACAATAAAGCGGTGGATGTTCACATGCCTTACATGTACGTATGATTAGTTAGGACTTACCTAAACACACTGAGTCATAAGAATTTGACGTTGTCACATTGACGGTAAGTTCTCCGTATTTAGCGTTATTATTTTTGAAGGTCAAACCGATTCCACATACATTTATATCCTCCTACGTCTTGCTCTCTTCCATGTGGAGGCTTATGTAATTCTTATTAAACTGATCAAACGTTTTTTCAACGTTATGTTCAACCGTAGAACCCATCTCTAGTCCAGGGAGCGACCGTGGTGTAGTGTTAGAGTCGCTAACTACTCTGACTGCATCGCCTCTCACTGCATGAGTTGGAGCCCTTTTGGAGCAAAGGACTTAATGAGTGAAAGTCTTTCAGCTGAACTGGGGAGAGCCGGTGGTTCTACCCAGATATGTGTCTGTACCCAGACTTTTGTCTGGGCTATTTCTCCACCAAGACACTCTGGACGTCGCTTTAATGATCATTATTGGTCGCTGCGATGTATTTCAAAAGACAAAGCAAAACGTCTCCATTATTCTCTTATATACAAAATAGACAAGTGTGATAAAGTCTAGTTAGAATTCAAAAGGTAACCTAACGCCAGGCAAAGCTAGACATGCAAAGTAAACGAAGTGACAAAGAAACACGGAAACGAGGTAATACTTAGAGAAAAATAACAGTAACCGCTTTCGTCGGCAAAAGGATCGACTAGAGTGCATAACCGTTTCACGTCACTTTTAATATATCATTTCCTGAGGGTCATTTTTTCAGGGACAAACAATGAGAATGAAAATAGTGTGCGTAAAACGAAAAACTGTATTAACAGTATAAATACAAAACTGTAGAGAGGTTGTTTTATTAAATGATATTGTTTAACTCTATTTCTAGCATTTTATATAACTTACCTGTTTCTCCGTAATATAATAAAAACATGTGTAAGTTATGTCACATATTGTCGATGCATTTGTTTAAATATACAAAAATCTTTATGCATTGGTCATTTTCATTTCTTACGATTCCAGTAATAATGCTAATTGTAGCCTCCTTTTTATTCCTTTAGCATTCCTAAGTTTTGATGTATGAATTTTAAAACTCAATTTGTGTTTCTTTCTTTTCAGTAATATTTTATAAGGTTATAAGGCCTAACAAATGACTTAGTTTATTCCTCTCTGAGGCAAGAGTCTGGATTTTTGCTTTCCAATAGCTGACGGTTGATGATAATATCGATTTTCGAAAAAGGGACAAAGTTTTCAGCAAAAGTCAGAACAAGCGTGTGTACAAGAACTGTATCAATTTTGCCTGAAATATATATATGGTGATTTGTATGTCAATCAAAGCAAAGCGCACTGAAAATGAGAATGAATGTTTCTCTTTACTTACTAGGGTTCAATAGAGAAATGAACTTCATTATATAATGAATTATTGCTTAATGGTAAAAATGTGATGCTTTTATCTGATGCTTTTTATTAATTTAGAATTGTTTTGTTTTATTTCTTCTTGGCAAAAGTATAGATCAAAGTGAGCTAGAGAAACGAAGCGGTGGCTGATGCAATTCGCCTACTTGTAAATTCACTGTCCATTCCTGTCTAGGTTCGAGTCCAGATTTTGGAAGCAAAACTTTGATGTGGAGAGGGCTATTAGCGTGCATGTGTTTGCTGTGGTTCTCTCCAGAGATTTGCCAATATTCTTCCTCAACAAATAATTGGCAGGACGTCTCCATATTTAAATTTTGTTGTTGGGTCTGTGATGGATATCGGGTCTATAATCTCAGAGACGAAATAAGCGTGTTCCGACTTATTCAAACTGTCCTCATATCGCAGTCGTGACTTTTTCAGCTTCCATCTTTAATGTCAACATCAGGCTTCGTGATCTGCAAATTATATAGCTGAGGTTAATGGCTCGCGAGGGTATACGAGCTGAGGAGAAAAGTTAGTTATCATCTGATAGATAGAATCAGAACTACGAGATTTCAATGCTTTATTTCCCGTATGGTCTCGATATTTGCAACAAAGGGATATTATATTAAAGGTTGTACCGACAGTTTGCATACACCAAATACTTTTAACTCTATCTTATGTCTGGTTTGAGGAATTAGGACATAACTTCTTCATAAAATCGTACTTAAAAGTAAATAAGGAATATTCTGAACATAACCTCAATTGTCTGACAGTATACATCGCTCTAAATGTTCATGTCTTCCACCACGATGGAGATTTCTGCTAAATAGAAAGCGACTTCGTAACAAAATGGCTGTATGATGATAACGTGATAACAAAAGTAAGCGGTTATTTGGTTGGGTTTTATTCTGTTTAAAAAGTAGTTAACTGTTCAGCATGGCTCAGATAAGAATTACTAATGTGGTGTTACATGTATGCTTCGCTTTTTACAAAGGTGTAGGGTATCAGAAAACAAAATTATGCGAGATCTTTTTAGGAACAATAATTTATGTGGTTGTTGGAGAAAAAAGTTTGGGATAAAACTGTCGAAAAACACCTTTAATAGAATAATTGTATATGTGATGGAAGATCCCAATACGAGGGGGAGTTATTTCACAACAATATACTTCGACAAGGTATTGTCGAAAGAGATTTCCAGAGGGCATTGATCCAATTTCTCATCCAATACTAAGAGTGATTATTTCAGATAAGGAATCCCAACAGTGATTGTGCAAATAATGGCCTAAAGTCGTTGTTTGTTTGTTGTCTCAATGACATGTCCCGGTATCGTTTTATTTAAATGCAATGCAAGTACTTGGCTTTAAAAATGTTTATTGCAAGCAATGTAGTATAGAATCAAGAATTTCCTTATCGTAACCATTAGCAATAAATTACCTTATACGTTTTGCAAAAGGATCAAAATAGTTATAGAAAATCGTGAGTGTGTTAAACGTATATACAACCTTGACATGCAGGATGGCTTTCATGTTATGTACTGTTGGGTAAGTATTTCATGCTGATATTAAACTTACATGCAATTGATTTACTAAGCCGAACGACTTTTGGATGCTGTAATTTGTAAAATCTAAAGCCTTGTTGTAAAGATGTTGTAGAAATACACATAATAATAATGTACTGCTTTTTGGCACTTAAATCTTGAGCATTAATCAATTATCGAGCATACCTAGTAGGCTCGATTTCACAAATATCATATGATAAAGCACAAGGCGATCAGCATTAATGTATTGATAATTTACATTTGTCAAATTGATTTTATTTTATATCACATTTTGTACATGTTGTAATGCCTATAGGACATTGTTATAATTTCTAACACAATTACTATTTCTCAGCCGTCATTTGTACTCTTCTTTATACGATTTTAACAAGCTTCTGACGTAACAATCTCCCTGACGCAAACGCTTTCTTATGAGATTTTACAGAGATTTTACAGTAATTTTCCAATAGACAATCTAGATTCGTGTGTTCTTAAACCAATCGCAAACGATGATTTCAGCTTTAGATGAAAGTAACGACCGACTCCATATTAGACAATTGACAAAACCAGACCGGTTGACCCACAGACCTCTGACACCGACTCATTGACCTCTGACACTGTGACATCTGAAATTGATTCACTGACCTCTGACACTTTGACCTTTGACACTGAGTTACTGATCTCTGACACTGTGACAACTATCTTTGACACTACGACCACTGACCTCTGACCCACTGACCTCTGAAACTCTGACCCACTGACCTCTGACACTTTGACATCTTGACCTCTGACACTGACTTACTGACCTCTGATACTGTGACAACTATCTTTGACACTACGACCTCTGACCCACTGACCTCTGAGCAGAAGACCCCATACCCATTTGACTACAGATTCATTCTGAAATATTGCGAAGTATATGAAACGCTTATGCCCTACTTGTTTAAATATAAATAACTTAACTGATTACATTTTTTCATTCTATCTAAGTTTAAGACAGCGCTATTTAATTTCTCTCTAAGAAACTATCAGGCAGATAATAAAACTGGTTAAGCTTTATAAGTCTGAAAATTCGAATTGATAAGAGATATTGTATGTTAAGGGTGTCAATACCCTTGTAGATAATAACAAAGGTCAGCAATATTTAATTGCAAGATCGACATTTTTTAGAAAGGTTCGCACGATTGTTCAAGCTATCTAAAATGGTGAATGTCAGTGATGTGCTGTGTAAACTGAGTTGAATAAGAATATATGACAAAGTCCTATGAGCATTGCAACATATACCAAACTCCGAAAAGGCACAGAACAAATGTATTTCACATGCAAGCCAAGCGAAAAGTAACAACAAATTTGTGATGAGTCATTTAACGAAAAGAGCAAACCCGACAGTTACCGCCTTGGAACGGTCAGTTGGCAATATGGACCGACTGGGATGCTTAAACCGGTTTTACAGAGCTCTAACCTCGCACTTCCTGACGAGTTTCTTAAATGCAAGCAACGAAAAGAAACACGATCTATTTGAAAACAAAATGTCCATGCGCTGATAATTTCTATACGTTATGACGAAAGTAGTGACGTCATCGAAACATAATGTCCACATAGTGTTCAGAAAAGGAATATGGTATTATTTCGATTTGAAAAACAACACAAAAATGGTTGTCCACAAATAAAATTAACTTTCTGAATCATGAACAAACATGACCAGAGACGAATAAATGGTTGTAGCATCCTGTTCATGTGAAGATGAATTGAAGAACCAAAGTTCAATGTCCATCAAAGGAAATACACGTAACAATCCTTATAGGATGAATTAAATGACAACATAGATTACATGCACGGGGAGATTTTTTTTACAGATACATATTTTGTCCACTGTGAAATCGTTTTAATTCGCGTCTGTTAATGCAACGTTTATAAATGTACTAACGTTTTCTATAACATCATACATTAGCTATTCTTATCTTTTTGTACAAGCAATGACTTAAAATGAATTGCAAATAACCTTGTTTATACAGCTGTCCATCGTAGTATTTACTATATTGACGATTTCTATATGACCCATTTGTCTCACTGGAGAGCAGACGTAGTGCGTGTGTTTTAATATATTTCACACAATGCTACCAAAGAAAAATGGATCACGTGTTCCAATGCCAGTAAAACGGAACAAGTATTTCCAGTTATTAAAAAGTAAAATACTCAGAACCGACTGCAAAGAAACAAACAATATAATCATTACGTATAGACCACAAAGAATTCGTTGACGAGTACACTGTTGATCTAATTGGGAGAACAATTTCTTTAGGTTTTCTTACAACATAAGCAATGTACCCTAAGGCCGTAACCAGGCCCCCACTTGATTAGTTAAGACAGAATAAAGTCATGACACATTGCCTTTGTACGTAACATTGAAAAAGAAATGTCGCAGTCAATCTGCAAACAATCGTCTTTCTTTATTGTTATAACACTTCTAGTCATATCACCGCAACTAGTATTATCTGTTGTTTCTAATCAATTCTAATGCAAAAACAATGTAATGCTCAAATTGTTCATAAAATGTATACAGAATTTCATTCCTGTCATAAACTATATTATCCTCCTGATTTCTTAAGAGCGATGTCGATTAAAATGCCTGCAACTTTCAGTTCAAATTGTCTTTAACTTGAAACCTTAACTTCATAAACTGTTTAAAAATGCTGTTCAGATAATTAGTATTTTAGAAAAGATTCCAGATCATTCATATTCTTGTCACACCACTCATTATCCTTTCTTTTAAAGAGGGATATCGAATTAATAACATGCTTTCAATCTTTAATGCAGAAATAATTTTCACTTGATTAGTCGGCTTCATTAACTGGTCCACGAACAAAAAGCAGGTCAGATATGTAGCGAAAAATATTCGAGATTCTTTGCGACATGGATACCTTTATTATAGAATCTATAAAAACACAACAACCATTGACACACGTATAACAGATAGTATCAATGACAAAATATCAATTCTAATAAAAATAGGACACCTTCATTAGATAGAAACTCAAAATAGCATTTTATTGTACGTAATATAATATTATTTATAATTCTTTCTTAGTAATTACAAAAACCTGATAATTCAGGAGTCGCATTTTTTATCAACAGTGATGTAGAGCAGATGGAAACCAACGGAATATAGTTGACAATTAGTTTTGATAGTATCCCTATGTACTATATATGTGTTAGTATGAAATACAAGCGAAAGGTATGCATGATAAAAGAACGTAAAAGAACATATCAGTAGGTAATATGAATAACAAACTAAAGTTAAACGATTGATTTTACTTATACATGTGCAATAAATAATTTAATTCTATATTCGTGCTATTTGTGAAGGAACTGGTTATATAACAACTGAACACAACATGGTGATCATGTTGTATCTTTGGATGCAAATAAAACAATGTAACATATTCAAACAGAATGACAGCTTATCGGCCTGTTACTATTAAACATAATCTCTGCATAGAAAAAAATGTTCGTGGTAAACCCCCGTGTCATGTGTGATATTAATTATATTAATAATACCAGTGGAGTCAATTAATGAGACAGATCTAAGGAAAACTCGGCAGGATTATGTACATTAATTTAAAGGGGGTTATTTAATTAATCAAGCATTCTTAGAGCGGATTCTTTGGATATGTCACGTTGTTTGAAAAAAAAAGAATAAAGTGTCATGTATCATATTTGCTACTTCATATCGTATGGTTTAAGTTTTTTTCAAGTTGCATTCGATATAAAATTTCATAACTTAAGAACAGATCGAGACCCGACATTCAATCATATTTTACAGGATACTATTACTATTTATACAAAAAGGATGGATACTGGTATTGACACATCATAAATGAACTAGTAAAGTGACATGTGCATGAGAATTCCGCTCCTATAATCGGTGATATAATTTTAATTGCAATACAGCCCCAGTTTGTCATATTTTTATCTTAATATGGATTTTCGGAGTAAAGTTTTACTAATCATCTTTGTCGCATTGCAGCGTTACAAGAAATAAATTGATAAGAAATACGCCATATTCCGTCAAATGGCCGTTATTTACAGTGACAATATATTTATCCAAGAACAGTTTCGTTGTTTTTGTACAAATGCCATGCTATATGTATCGTTTTCCGCATAATAATTTAGTCCGTATTGATAACATTTTCATCGTGTTTGTTACTTAACTAAGAAAATCTTTTGGGGGGTTTCCTAAATTAGTTGATATTTTAACGAATATCGCCTCTGTTATTTCCGTGGAGTCAGTACATGTTTGTGATAGCTGTATATAGAACCTTTAACGTCAGCTTAAATGACTCAAGCAGGTGCATTGTCTTAAATAGACAATGGTTGTTTAGAGAAGTATTCTTAATTTGAATCATTTGTTATTGAGAGAAACAGAGTTGTTGTTTTTTATACATTTTGCTCAAAGCCAATTTCTGAAACAAATGGTTTATTATGTAATGGTTACAAATTGTAAACATGTCACATTATATGGTATAGCAAGTTGTCTATTTTTATATATGAACGTTTTCAATATTTCTTCAATTGTTAAAATAATATTTTTCTTCTTTCGACAATAGGAAACAAATTAAATAAGAAGCAGTTAAGTCTATGCAGTCATTGATTGTGTATTGATTGGTGAATGTGATGTACAATTGATATCGCAAAATATTAAAACAATTCTTTAATAAAAGTTGGTTCCTAAAAATGCTGTGCAATATATCTATTCATAATTTTTTAACCATGTTTTTAGTGTATACCATGTCAATAGTCTTTTCATATTAGTTTCGCGTATTGTTATGTCATCTCACTATTATAAACTCTAATCAGGTGTAACCTTCCAGTTACCAGAATTGCTGAGCCTTTATATCCAGGCTAGGACGAATCATCCTGCAGCGAGATCTCAGAATGGAGGAAGCGTTGAGGGCTGCATGATGTCTCTCTTATCACAATGCTAGCATCTCGTGAATCATTGCCGTTCGTTTCATGTCAATTAGCTCGAGACAATCTTGCTTGCGGATAAGGGTTAGATATTGCTGCCAAACGATAGTCGAACAACAAACAAGGAGCCAAAGTAACGATGTTGTCGTTTGTTTACAAATCTAACTATCAGGGAAACTTCTGCATTTTAATTTGTTACTGCGACACTGATGGTAACAAACTATGTACATGAAGGTAAAACAAGTAGTCCCTGTGTCTAGTTATCTTGTTGTTTAAAGGAAACGCCAGTTCTTGACTGCAAAAGGATCATTTGCTAGCAATAATGTAAATCGAACACTTAGCATGTTGTTATCATCAGTTTACATTTTTTGAGAAATGTTATTGCGAGTCTTATTTTAATAGAATTATATAGAACATAAAATCCAGGATGATGTATTTTCTGTTGGATAAATGTTTTCATAGTGCAATTATGGTGTTATAACGATAAAATTAGTACCGAGGAAGATATTTAAACCCGTCTTCATCATTTTGTGTAAACGAAAGGCTTAATCTAACATTGCTGTATTTACAAATCAACTTCTGGCTATTACACTATTTAACTGGACATGATGTGTTGAAGAATAAGTCTTTTTGTGCTTCTGAAGTACTGAGATACTTAAAAACTTAGCATTCGGGTAGAAAGAACATGCTTTCTTTAAAATTAGACGGGTTGTTTACATTTGTGATTTTTACATATAAGGTGGGTATTTTCCAACTCTTTCTGGGGTTTAAGGAAACGACATTGTCCATTTAATTTACCTTTAAAATATTATTACTATGGTGACAGGTGTCATCAGACGTGACATTGTAAACGAATCAAGTCGGACGAGGACCTCTGCAGAGATCACACATGTAATAACTTTGGTGTCAAGCTGTAGGACTACTCTTAAGCTAATGGGCTTATAATTGTTTATGATCAAATTTGTAAAATACACAAACGTATGCACGTTAACATACTAGTTCAACCATGGCTCATCTTGTATTGATTACGTCACCATTGGTTACAACTATGTAGGCTAATCTCAAGTATAAGTGAGGTGAGTACGGTGATCACTGACCACTGCCTGGTCATTTCTTATTTTTTGCACCTTATCAGTATTTGAAGACACAGGGCATGCGGCAGCAAAGATGAAATTGGGTGTTTACAACTGCTTAAGTTTAACAAATGAACCGATAAATTTAGTAATAATAAACAGATTGTGAATAAAACTTTCAAATAATTTTATAAAATGTTCCAGACTGCGACCCACCTATTCGCCCAATGTTATTTAGTTAAAATTTGGGAAGTATTTACAGCAGACCATAACATAAGTCTTGCCTTTAATCTAATGTACTTTTCGCTTTCTCTTATTCTACCACAATAAGACTAACACATTTACCAAAAAATCGCAAAGCTGTTTCATGCGGTTTTATTTGGGTATTTTAGCATTTGTTTTTGTATTTTTGTTTGTTTGTTTCTTTGATGTTGTTTTGGTCCTAGGCAGTCGCCAATTATGAGCAACACAGGTTTGAGTGAGCGTGTAATCGCAAAATTGTATCACCTTTATAACATTTGGTCCATTGCTGGTATCACTTTTATAACATTTGGTCCATTGCTGGTATCACCTTTATAACATTTGGTCCATTGCTGGTATCACCTTTATAACATTTGGTCCATTGCTGGTATCACCTTTATAACATTTGGTCCATTGCTGGTATAACCTTTATAACATTTGGTCCATTGCTTGTATCACCTTAATAACATTTGGTCCATTGCTGGTATCACCTTTATAACATTTGGTCCATTGCTGGTATCACCTTTATAACATTTGGTCCATTGCTGGTATCACCTTTATAACATTTGGTCCATTGCTGGTATCACCTTTATAACGTTTGGTCCATTGCTGGTATCTCCTTTATAACATTTGGTCCATTGCTGGTATCACCTTTATAACATTTGGTTCATTGCTTGTATCACCTTTATAACATTTGGTCCATTGCTGGTATCACCTTTATAACATTTGGTCCATTGCTTGTATCACCTTTATAACATTTGGTCCATTGCTGGTATCACCTTTATAACAATTGGTCCATTGCTTGTATCACATTTTTAACAATTGGTCCATTGCTTGTATCACATTTTTAACAATTGGTCCATTGCTTGTATCACCTTTATAACAATTGGTCCATTGCTTGTATCACCTTTTTAACAATTGGTCCATTGCTTGTATCACCTTTTTAACATTTGGTCCATTGCTGGTATCACCTTTTTAACATTTGGTCCATTGCTGGTATCACTTTTATAACATTTGGTCCATTGCTGGTATCACCTTTATAACATTTGGTCCATTGCTGGTATCACCTTTATAACATTTGGTCCATTGCTGGTATCACCTTTATAACATTTGGTCCATTGCTGGTATCACCTTTATAACATTTGGTCCATTGCTTGTATCACCTTTATAACATTTGGTCCATTGCTGGTATCACCTTTATAACATTTGGTCCATTGCTGGTATCACCTTTATAACATTTGGTCCATTGCTGGTATCACCTTTATAACATTTGGCCCATTGCTGGTATCACCTTTATAACATTTGGTCCATTGCTGGTATCACCTTTATAACATTTGGGCCTTTGCTGGTATCACCTTTATAACATTTGGTCCATTGCTGCTATCACCTTTATAACAATTGGTCCATTGCTTGTATAACCTTTTTAACAATTGGTCCATTGCTGGTATCACCCTTTATAACATTTGGTCCATTGCTGGTATCACCTTTATAACATTTGGTTTATTGCTGGTATCACCTTTATAATATTTGGTCCATTGCTGGTATCACCTTTATAACATTTGGTCCATTGCTGGTATCACCTTTATAACATTTGGTCCATTGCTGGTATCAACTTTTTAACAATTGGTCCATTGCTGGTATCACCTTTATAACATTTGGTCCATTGCTGGTATCACCTTTTTAACAATTGGTCCATTGCTGATATCACCTTTTTAACAATTGGTTCATTGCTGGTATCACCTTTTTAACAATTGGTCCATTGCTGGTATCACCTTTTTAACAATTGGTCCAATGCTGGTATCACCTTTTTAACAATTGGTCCATTGCTGGTATCACCTTTTTAACAATTGGTCCATTGCTGGTATCACCTTTTTAACAATTGGTCCATTGCTGGTATCACCTTTTTAACAATTGGTCCATTGCTGGTATCACCTTTATAACATTTGGTCCATTGCTGGTATCACCTTTTTAACAATTGGTCCATTGCTGGTATCACCTTTATAACATTTGGTCCATTGCTGGTATCACCTTTATAACATTTGGTCCATTGCTTGTATCACCTTTATAACATTTGGTTCATTGCTTGTATCACCTTTATAACATTTGGTTCATTGCTTGTATCACCTTTATAACATTTGGTCCATTGCTGGTATCACCTTTATAACATTTGGTCCATTGCTGGTATCCCCTTTATAACATTTGGTCCATTGCACGACAGCGAGTCTATAAGGTTATCTCTGTAAACAGTGTAAATATAAAATATCACATTTCTAAACAGGGAGTAATAACTAATGACAAATACAGTATATAAACAACATAACATTAACATCAATTAACAAAAAATAAGAACACGATATACGATATAAAAAGCCTTTGTGACAAATTAGTTATTAACGAGAGATCCGTTTCTATTAAAACAGTCACCTGTACGATGTGTAATAATAACTAGTTAATGACGAAATAGCATCAAACGCGGTGATGTCATTTGGAAAAAGGCACATTTTAATAGATACATTTTAATTGAATGGAAATGACCACATTCTGTTCAAAAGAAAAGGGCACAACAGAACCGACCGTTGATTCAGCTGCCTAAATGTTGTTGTTTTTTATGTTTACTTTGTTGTTGGCAAAGTCCACGATTTGTTTTGACTTAACTCCTTTAGTAAAACTAATCAAATATTCATTAACACAAATGTATTTATTTAAAATCTCATAAGGAATAACTTTAATGTACATTTGCTGGCTTTCGAAGTGACATAGAATGATTTCCTGGGGCAACAGGACTCAGAAGACATTACAATTGCGTGTTTGCCTGTCTAGCATTAGTTTGTCCATGTGACATTGTCAGTAATTTGATTCCCTACGACTAGAAAAACCACGTATGCTGGCGGCCGTTGTTTTAATATCAGTCTAGAAATGGTAATAACATTGTTATCTGCACAAATATTTGTTTACACAGGAACGAAACTGTTAATGCCGATGTCACACAATCCGACGTCTAATATTTACTTTCCCGACACCCTAGGATGCATTCTAATTAATACCATAATTACATATAAACTATGTCACCTCTACGCATATCCTTTATATATTGTATTCTTACTATAATTATGAACATTACATTTACAATTTGCGGAAGGTTGAGCAATGTCGTTTTTCTAATATAGAAAATCTTTCGGAATGCGAGTACACAGAGAGCATCTCGACGCACTTTCACTGCAGTTTAAAACAGACGTGTGGTTGGACCCTACAAGTCATTATGAAAGTGGCAAATACATGAACGTGGATGTGTATTCCAGGTATTTGCCTCTCATTAAGTTAGACAACTACTTGAAAAGAACGAGAAAAATACAATGGGATATAAAATCAAAATGGCCCTATGAGAATTTCCACAAATATTAAAATATAAACTACAACTAGACCATAGCTTAGATAAAACAGCCCAGGCGCTATCATATAATTAGAACAAGTTAATGACGTCATACGATAAAAAAGCAGTGACGTGATATGCCAAAATAAAACGGTTCATAAGAAAAGAATCCAAACTAACAAAACAACATGTAGTATTGAAACTTTATCCAACCGTCACTTCAGACAGCAGATATATAAATCAGTGGGATAAATGTGTCATGTGCATTCGGAAGAACTACTTTTTAAATACGTACATTCCATGCTGCACGTGGAATTTCAAGCTTCGTCGGATCATATACTGTTTGCAACTTTTTAGGGACGCAACAGCGAGAGAACATAACAGATATGTTCAGAAAGAATAAAATCCCACTGGTTTGTTGTATTGGATATAAGAGAGTGTGGTGATATGATGTCTAAATTGTGTGAGTTTCCATATATTTCCTTCGGAGAGAACAGTGGCAAATGAGAACCAACCCGAGAAATTTTAATCTTTTAACACTGCATCTGTCTGTCTGCCTGTCTGTATGTCTGTCTGTCTCTGTCTTCCTGTCTCCTGTCCATCCCAGTCCGTCCGTCCATACATCCACCAACTTTCCATCTATTCATCTATCTATCCATCCATTCATCCATCCATCGTTCTTTCGGGGAGAGGAGCCTTGCGATTTAGGTAGTCACAGTACTATTTACTTTTTAACATTAACCCAGTATTCTCTGCATTGGTTGGACGGTTCGGTTTGTTATTATTCTAATATGTGTAAGACAGAAGTATTTCGTGGCGGTATTCATGTCTGGATACAGTATTTCTATTCTACACTTGGCTTAGGTATTAAGCTGTAGTTATGGTCTGAAAAAATCTTACAGCAGAAAAAAAGTCATCAACTACGTTAGTTGCCTGTTTATTGAGTTTCTCGACTTTCCAACATTTTTAGTAAAACCTGAGACGTAGTCCAGTTGCAACAGGTATAGTGCTGCCTTGACTGTGAATAGCTGAATAGTATGGCGTGGATGCCTGGCATTATACCAGACCTAGTCACATTATCCTGACACCGGGCCACGCTGTCGTGGAACTACGCTTACATTTACTTAAACGTTAGTATGCGAGCTATATCATTACCATTTTAACGGAATGACGTGGCTGGGCTTTAAACCCAGAACATCCCATAACTAGAGCAGATTGCTGACAACATACAAAAGGTGATGTTCACTAATCTTGATTACCTTAGGTTAGATCAATAAAATCTAAGCCCGACTGCCTGAATGCTGGCTTAAGACTTTCCAATCTCTTCATGAAGACATTTATTGATATTTGAATACATTGTTTGAACTGTGACTGATTTACATTTGAATGCGCTTAAATGTTGTGTTTTTGTCCCACATTCTTACCGTAGAACCATGTTGTGTTTTTGTCCCCACATACTTACCGTAGAACTATGTTGTGTTTTTGTCCCCACATACTTACCGTAGAACCATGTTGTGTTTTTGTCCCACATACTTACCGTAGAACCATGTTGTGTTTTTGTCCCACATACTTACCGTAGAACCATGTTGTGTTTTTGTCCCCACATACTTACCGTAGAACTAGTTGTGTTTTTGTCCAACATACTTACCGTAGAACCATGTTGTGTTTTTGTCCCACATACTTACCGTAGAACCATGTTGTGTTTTTGTCCCACATACTTACCGTAGAACCATGTTGTGTTTTTGTCCCACATACTTACCGTAGAACCATGTGGTGTTTTTGTCCCACATACTTACCATAGAACCATGTTGTGTTTTTGTCCCACATACTTACCGTAGAACCATGTTGTGTTTTTCTCCCACATACTTACCGTAGAACCATGTTGTGTTTTTGTCCCACATACTAACCGTAGAACCATGTGTGTTTTTGTCCAACATACCTACCGTAGAACCATGTGTGTTTTTGTCCCACATACTTACCGTAGAACCATGTGTGTTTTTGTCCCACATACTTACCGTAGAACCATGTGTGTTTTTGTCCCACATACTTACCGTAGAACCATGTGTGTTTTTGTCCCACATACTTACCGTAGAACCATGTGTGTTTTTGTCCCACATACTTACCGTAGAACCATGTTGTGTTTTTGTCCAACATACTTACCGTAGAACCATGTTGTGGTTTTGTCCAACATACTTACCGTAGAACCATGTTTTGGCAGTTAAAGGTTTTATTTACCATTACACTTTGCAAACTACTATATCATCACAAAAAAGCACGTATTCTTGACATGATGTCTTGCCTTGCCGCATTAATATTCGAAGAACAATAAATATCGTCGAGAATAAGGTTTTATTTCACGCTTTTATTACCCTCATTCTGAGGTAGATACATTTGTATAAGGGTACTTTTCCTGGAAACCCGGGATGTTGATCATTAGGAATTTGATGAGTTGCAACATATACATTGTTCCATATATAAGACGTGGAAATGGTTCTTCAATACTTCAAAATCAGATTTTAACAGATGGAACGGGATGGGACGTGACGGGAATGACAAAACAAATAGACAGTTAGACAGACAGACAACAGACAGACATACATACACACAGACAGACAACAGACAGGCAGACAGATAGAAAGATAAACAGATAGACATACAAATAGACATACAGACAACAGACAGACAACAGATAGACTGACAGACAGAAACACAGACATTCTTTACATGAGAAAAATATTTTTACAATACATTTATTGACCATACCGAAGTAATTGACCTGTTGCATTGCAATTATGTTGTTATATATAACATGTATACATGTATACCTATTATGGTATTTAAGAAAGAAATTCAGTACGCATGGAATTTTGAAAAATGATTGCGCTACCAGGTCCGGTGTCTTTTTATATACTGTGGTAAATATAATAATAAATCGGTTTACCTCTTCGACAGTGTTTTAAAATAGTAAGTGGATAAAGAAAGGTTTGGGAGAAAATCTTCAGCTGACCATTTTACTATCAGGGATATTATTTTAGGTCCTTCCACTTACAGGTAAATGGTGTCTAAAATCTGCAATTTTACACAACAAAAAACAGTTCACTTTATTATATCTTTATAATATGCCGTTTTTGTAGGAAAATGCATTAAAAGAGAGTAGCTTAACATAACAAGAACAAAGAATTTCTTTACTATAAAATGTTGGAGTTATTCAATACCAAAAAATGAACGATTTATTTTATAATAGTTTACTGGAATTGTAACGTTGCAAAAGAAGATTTCATATGTTAAAAGGATGATGATCGTTGCTGAACCAAACAAAGAATGCTTTTGTCGTAAAATGGCCTCAAATAGAGAAACAATCTACCTTTCACCTGAAGAAAACACATTATACGGTTAAACAGTCCTGTCAGTGAATGGAAAGTGAAATGTCTGGGGTTAGGGTTACACAGCAAAACAATGCCATTTATCAATAGTTTCCATTTAATTGTTTGACACTGTAGTGGGGCATTTCTCATAGACATTCTTAATTAGTTGCGTCAGCCAGTGGTATTATGTGCAGCACGAACATTTGAACAGATTGGAAACTTTCACATTTTACAGCAATATTGTTGATATCATTTGCAAATATTGGTTTTATCCTTATAATTATCTCGATGTATTTAACATATCATATTAACGATTATTTTCATAAAGATATTAATACAATAACAATAAAAATAATAATATTATTATTATTAATAATAATAATTATAATAATAATATATAAATATATAATAATGATTATTATAACAATTATAAACCCAGCTCTATGATAAGTAAAACTATATAGGCTTATTTTCCAAATGTCTAACAAGATTTCTTGAAGAACACATAGTGAAAATGAAAAAGAAATTATACTTATCTTTACCTTCAAAGGTATATAAGGAATTTTATCAACAAAATTGGTGCAAATAGCATTGCAAATATACAATGTGACATATAATGGCTGTTTGTTCGCTAGAGTAACAATCATTAACAGTTAAGTTGATTTTAACTAACGGCGAAAGGTTTTAGTTTTTGTACTTTTACAATAACTCCCAAAATATGTTCAAATACAAACACCCTCGAAATTAAGGTTTTTATTTTTCTGTTTTCCGCAAAAGGTGGAGTATAAAGGTAGTACTGTATTCTTATTGTCTGTTTAAACGTTTGCCCTCTAAATTCCTATCGGTTCTTATTACTCTTATTATTAATAATTTTACTTTGATGGCGGTTGTTTTTTTAAACCAAATATAAATCAAACATTTTATAAAGAGTCAATAAGTTACTTAACTAAAACAGGTGTATTAGTCGTGTCTTTTAAATCTAGTGGCAGTCCTCTCATGTCTGATATATACGTTATTGACAAAAGACCATCGCCATCAACGAACGAACAGAAATATATTGAGTATAGCATGTATTTCGTTTTGACATCTTTGATAAAATTCCATCGAAACTTAAAACGATGAACCAAGCAAACAAACAAGTGTAGAGAGAAGTTACATCTCTTATTTATTACACATTCTAATGTTTATGGTCGATCGTATGAGAATGATTGTATGGTAAATGTCCAAGAAGTGCTTTCCGTATGACCATGATGTAGTTTGCGGATAATCATACAACAACGACAAGAAATAGTTCCGATGCTAAGTTGGCTTACTTTACATACGCATATGAACGATCTTTATACTTATACTAAATGTGACGGCGCGTATGTCCTTCGCCCTGTCATATAAACACAAAACGCTCTATGACACAAACAGTGTCAAATCGTTGATAATTTTACTATTTCCTTATTTGTTTCTCTAGAAGCAGTGGTCCATGACTGGTGTAAGTAAATGTAACCGACCAGTACCAAGCTGGACTACATGTAGTTGTCGGCAAAACATCGCGCATTGATTGCATATGCGCCATACCAAGCATAACGTATCGAGACAAACCATTTTTATCTTGGTCTAGGCACGTCTCCATATACACGATGTAAGCAGTGTTGAACGATCGAAAACATGACAGCCGATCAGTATCCAACTGACGACATACATATACAATGGAATGTTAAACAATAGAGAAAGTAAAAATTCCTAAAAGGTTACTTATGTGTTTTATAAAGTAAATAAACCAATCGTTAGTACAAAATTCAGTTTATGACTTTAAGCTTATAAGAAAATATTCATTTAAAACGAAGCTTTCCTAAAAAAAGACAAAACGTCCAGGAATGGATTCAGAGGAAGGTGGTTGGGCGGTGGGGGGGGATGTATCCCCCACCATCCAGTTAAACGGGTAGAGTTGTGAAAACAAATACATGTAAGCTTAAAAATTCTTTTTTTTTAAGTAAATATTGTCTGATGACTGCTTAGGTCATATATATGTGTGTGTGTGTGTGTGTGTGTGTGTGTGTGTGTGTGTGTGTGTGTGTGTGTGTGTGTGTGTGTGTGTGTGTGTGTGTGTGTGTGTGTGTGTGTGTGTGTGTGTGTTCGTACATGTATATGTATATACATATATATTTACATTAATGGAATCTAACTTATATATATATATATATATATATATATATATATATATATATATATATATATATATATATATATATATATATATATATATATATATATATATATATGTCTAGTATTCACTGCGAGTGAAAGTTAAAGTTGAATGAGTCTTGATTCATAGGTCTCCAACTCCACCAACATTTTCCTGATCCGCCCATGAAAACATAAATAACCCAACTCCATTATTACTAATGGCACATCATCGGTCGAAGTCCAGCCAAACGTAATGTCAACTGGAAGATCAACATTCTGCACACTCGACAATTGTTCCATGGGAAATTCCCTCAATATTGGGGTATTTTCGCCAATCTCACGCGCTAATTGTTCAAAATCACTATCAACATCATCATCTTCAACATCACTCGAGCCACTAAAGTCGCTATCCTCAAAAACTTGAGCTAAAACTTGCTTTGTTGTCATTCGTAATTTCGTATTCGCCGCCATGACAGGAAATCGAAAGAATGATGAACTTTGCCTTTTGTTCCGAGATTCAAATGGTACAAGCTATTTGATTGGACGATATTTTTAGATAATCACGTTTTCCCAACATGTGCACATCTGTTTATACTATCGTGTGTAGTTGTCAGTGATTTAAATGTAAACAAATGTCTCTGAAAGTTCACCACCCCCGAGCGCGAGTGTAGGTCGCGACTAGCAGTGGGAGTCAGGTATACGAAGCGCGACCTCTGGTCGCGCTTAGCATGATAAGGGTTTTAACAGATACTTGCCGCCAACCTTGCAACAAGTTATTTAATTTAAACCTATTTATTTATAGTCGATTGGGAAACAAGTTCTTTTACTTATATTAATCCTTCTCGACTTCACGTGGTCAGTTTCGGGGTTCGAACCCGGGACCCTCCGATCCGGAGTCCAACGGTTTAACCACAAGACCACGATCGCTCACTACAACAAGTTGATTAAAGCTTTTGAACACTGACGACATAATGTAGTGTAATATTACCATATTAATTAGTTTTCAAGTAAATAATAAATTTGTTAGTAGTTTTCGTTAAATAATAATTGGTTATTGATAATTGGTTAAATTTGGTTTGTTAAAGACATTGTGCCGTTTAATTAAACTAAGTGCAGACAGTTTACTTAAAGCAGGGCAAAGAATGGCATGACTTATAATCAAAACAGGGAATTATACTATGGCGCACGGGAAACGTAAAATGGCAATAAAGAGGCTCGATTCAGGACCGTGATTGATGCATACGTCAAAATATAGGCGTGAAACGTGAGTTGTACACTGTAGAAAGACACGATCGTCAAAAATATATGCGAGCTCCATTCGGATGAGCAATTAGTTTAGACTATATAGGTTAGGAGTGCAGCATGGGAGAGAGAACGAATTGAGATGAGCTTAAGGAGGAGCGTGGATTAGGACACGTTATAAAGAGGTATTCACGCCTCATTGTTGTTAGATTGTAAAATGTGACTTTCATCAATAAAATTGTAATCATGGGATGATGTTGCGTTCTACTATGGAGCACCGTTACGTCTCAATAATGCAATTCCAGACTGGCGGGCATAACCTTTCAAAGTCCCAATTATTATTTGTCATAAAAACTAAACCGGAAGTCAAATGTTTTAGCTAGAAGCATGCCGGTATGAAACATAATAAAGCATCATTAAACCGGCTTTTGTTCGTTCATTTTGTGTGATATGGAAGCTTGCATACAGTATCATCCAGAGAAAACTCTACATTTGCAACGTGTATATTATATATAGTATCAAACACGATTTTTAAAAATGTTTTTCGATTACCATTTAATATACATTCGATAAGTTGTTGTATTGTTCTTCACCATAAATAAATTTCTTACTGCACACATAGACACAGGCTTCAGACACAACACACACACAGGCGCGCGCGCGCACACACACACACACACACACACGCACGCACACACACACACATACCCGCACACACACGCGCACACACTTACACACACAAGTCAATGTAAAGATGTCAAAACACTCATACGAAACATTACAACTGAAAAAGGTAATTCGCTTTGGAACGGTCAGTCGGCAAAAGGAATTAGATGCTTTTACTGGTATTTGGAGTGTCCAAACCTCGTACTTCGAAACTATATACATATAATTAACGCAAAGGTCCATAAGATTGAATTTACAATGTTGTTAGTTGCAATGTACTTACGTTGTAAAAAAAGAAGTAAAACAAATTGAAATAAAGACATGACATGGAAATGTTTAGAGAGAAAAAAACAACTAAAAATTTATCGCCTTTGAACTGGGGCGTTTGAACCTGGTTTACGGAGAGATCAAGCCTCGCACTTTCTGAAGGTCTTTCTAAAAAAAAAAACTGTCAGTAACTATCTACATTATGTGAAATATATACACAAGATAAAGGCCTCATCAACTAGACAGTTCCTTAATGGATATCAGTTTGAAATAAAACAGTCCGAGCGATGACGTATAATTAGAAAATGGGTTTTGACGTCATACGATGAAAAAAGCTATAATGCTATTATGAACAAAGATATACACGTAAGAAAGGCGCTCTGTTATGGAAAAAAAACGATAATGGCTGAAGAAAACCATCCAAAATGACAAAACTATAAGTAGTACTGTTCAGAGATTAGAAGAAACAAGATCCAGCATAATAATGCAAGAGGCGGAGGATTTATCTGCAAATTGCATGCCAAATAATAAAAGCAGACACTATCCCGATATATCGTACTGTATAAAGTTACATAATACAACAATGTAGATTGCTCAAAATACATCAGTTACGACCGGTCTCGCTATTTTAGATTTATTTATGAAATGGCACGTTAACTTAACGACGAAATGGTGTAACTGAAAGAATAAGCCAGCAACAAACTAGTACAATAAAGTTTTATTTTAATAACCAATTAAATCTATGGCGTAACAAAATAATAACAAATATATCAGACAAAATTTGAAAATACAAAATAAATGTTAGCTTACAGTTTGTCCCTTTTGGAGGTGACCCTTTCATAGTCCAATTAATAATCCAACGTCGAACAATCCTGAAGAGTTTTCGGTAGAGTGTCCTCGTAGATACACACAGTTGAAATAATCCGAGGGTAAAACAATACACGAATATAATTAATATAATTCCAAATCCAAAACCTTAATATTTATATCATTGTAGAATATAATAAGTCCACGTATGTTCCAACACAGAAAGGTTTAATATAGAAGCTGAAAGTATTTCCAAAGTTAAACTTAAATCAGCTAACAAGCCCTTATATAGACCCAAAGAATTTCTAGAACGCCGAAGTCTCTAGAACATTCACGAAATTCAGTTAAAAGTTAACAAATTGATTTTCTAGCATGATCCTTTTCTTTCTAGCTATTACGCGAATGCTGCGTCATGCGAAATACGTCATTAATACTACAACGGTAAATAGCCCCTTAACCTTACTAGCGTAACCTTAAACGCTGGTGCACTACTGTACCAAACTCCGCACAGGGTTTACGTCATCGCGACGCTGGCTTAAAACCACTGCCATCATACAAAATCACGTGACGATAGTCATATCGGCCGTAACCAACAGGCAGATTAGCTATGACGTCTTTGCCTGCCAACAGATACTGCAGACACCCGATCTCTTTGGGTTTCGCTTTTATGGAGGAGTCAAACTCCATTATTACTTTGTGAATTTCTGCAACAGTATCCATTGATTGTTTACATTGAACCGGTATAACACTAAAATTTCGACCTCGCGAAAGGACGGAAATGGCCGAGTTGTTACGATTGTAGTGATAAATACATTCTTATATTCTTCTTTATCGTTAGAATTTGTTTTTTCATCCATTATCAGTCGTTATTCTAACATACACATTCATTCCGATTGTCATTTTACTGAACAAAAATTAAAAGTAAAAAAATCAAATCCTTCCAGATCCGGAAGGATTTCTGTGTGGTAGCAGAGATTCTCCTTACTGAAAGGGGGAGATCACTGCGTTGGAGATTGCTACTGTACATAACACCTGATCCTCTATGTAGGACATGACTGGAGAGATAAAGAGACAGAATTGTAACAAGGATTGTTCTAGTTATGACGTTTAAGTCGCAGTTTGCATAAAGTCTTACCGAAATGTCCAGTCATCTAATAATCTAAAGCATTTCAATCTCTTGACTGTAAAATGGACAAATTGCAAGTAATGCAGTACATCAAAAGATTTATGTGCAGTAACCATGATCAATTTAAATTTAGAAAATTTCAGAAAAGTTTAATATATTATATACATGTTTACTATTTTCATAAAATGCCGGATGTCCTGCGACCTGTTGCATAAGGTTTGTTCATAATGCTATTATGGCCGCGAGAGGCTTTAGAAAACGCCTTCCTTATTTTTTGGAATTTCTCTCCACTTCATGAAGCCGCTTATCATTGTTGACAATCGTAGAAATCATTAACTCTAGTGATCATGGCGAGATGCAGCTTTTCTATGCAGAAAAAAATCATAACTTGTTGCTTCCTATCCACACTCACTAACCTGTCATAACTTAACGAGCATTGTCACCTTATCACAACGGTTCAGTTGTTGACCAATTTGGTCAAATTTGCAAAATGGCTAAATTAAACAGAAGTATTAAAGAAGTTAAAGAAGTGAACTGTGCTTGCTAATCCTAACTTTTATGATAACAGATAAATTTGTGTAGATTCCAAATTCCACAGAAATTCAAAAATCAAAGTAGCCAAATTAGCAGCGCGTAAATTTTCTCTACAATTCTGCTCAATAACATATCTTAGTTACCCCTTTCGACCACAACGTAAGTAAGGTGCAAAACCAGTATATGTGTGACAACATTGCCTCTACACACTAGAAGCCAATAATAATCTGACGTGGTCCATGTGGTCCGTCAATCACAAGTGACGTCATCCAAAGACAACGTAACAGATGTACCTGTAACTTCAAAAACATTGCTTAACGTTGAGTTAAGTTACAACTTTGTAACCTAAAATATTTACAATTTTACAACTTAAAAACAGAAATAGCTACTTTAAATAAAAGTGAAAATGTCTTCTTTATGACCTTTAACAAAACACAAAACAGATGTACGTTTTCGTCACCTTGATAAATCTAAATATATTCGAAACCTATAGAGTATAACAGTGTTCATTTTCTGGTAAGCTTGCACATTCTGAGTTCAACATGGTTCAATTAACAGTGCCAAACCATGATAAACGTATTTTTACATCTGGTTATTTTAGCTGAGACATAATTAACAGAAATGCTCCGCCCTGCATGTTTTGATTATGCAAAGAGGACATTAGGAATACATATGTAATATTTCTTTATTATCATTTAATCTCAAATTGACTTGATTATTTGGTTAAGGCCCATTGTTTACCATATTTATAAGAAATAGACGTGAAACTGACATCAACATTACAAGATGATATTAGCATGTGTTTAATCCGTTATGTCTGAATAATCCCAAAGGTCGTAGTAGTCAGTACACATTCATATTTCACAAAATAGGAATGGAATGGTACTGTCATGGCGAGGAAATTAATGACATTATAATTCTACATGTCATATCCATATTCGGCAGCAATAACGCATATCAAGGGAATTTCTTTGATTTTATAAATCGTAAAATCATTCGCTTTTTTGCATAAACATGATTGTACTGGCTTTATTGAAAATTCAAATTTTATCATACATATTCTTCAATTGCCTTTGACTATTAGGTATTCGGAATAATGTCGAGCTCAATTCTGTGTTGAACTATTCCGATGAAATGAAGCTGCATATTTTATGAGTTGCGATTCACAAATATAGACTCAGAATAAGCAAGCCGTAAAACAATTCATCATTTGAAGGTAGATAGGGTATAATAGAATATCTCGAGACAATAAAAAGTTTGAAATTAAAACCCACTCTTATGCAAACAACCAAACACAGGATGGCAACTAAAGATACAGACCCATTTATGCGGAGATTAAAAGCGGACACTGGAACCAAACATGCTCATGATTTTCAATATTCAAAAATATTAACACTGCACACGCAAAGATAATGACTGAAATCCTGATAAACTAGATTTTAAACGTCACGATGCATTGAACCCCAAAGTATCGAATTTTAATAACAGATGATGATACTAAGTCATCGTGGTAAAAAATCAGTCTTTTCTTGGCGCGTTTTACAAAAAAACAATAGACACGCGATGGTCAAATCGTAGTCAATTAACACAAGATGTTGCAAAAAGATATTGGGAAGGTGTAACTTTGTAAATTGTATTGAGTAACATCTTTATCATGAAAGATAATCTACTACCAATCCTCGCCACCCCCCTCTTCAACAGTAAGAATCGTTGTTTAAATTGATGTTGTTGATTTTGTTTGTTTTTTTGTTGTGTGTGTTTGTTTGTGTTTTTTTCCTTTGTTTATAATTTTATGTTGTTGTCGTTTTGCTTTGAGTAGAAATAAATTGACTGATAAGCACTGCCAATATCAGGAGTGGTTAAGTGTTAATGTAACTGATGAGAATGGTACACAACAACGATACATTTACAACAATATGATTTGTTATACTGCAGCTTTATCATATTATTTTCTTTGGTTAAATACACATAAATACGAATTGATTTATTTTAACACGGATCTCGTGAGCTACAGTTAAAATATTATGATGTGTTATTTTCCTTTAACATATATTTATTCATTGTGGAAATAAACATATATATAATTTTTATTTTATCTCTGAACTTAGGAATACAATAGTCGAAAGCTTTTCAAATGGGAGATAAACCATATGAAGTAAGATTTTGTCTCCTCTATGACTGTTTTAGTAAGATTGTGGGATTAGTGTATCAAGTTAGTGAAAAATGATGTATGCGTGAATATTATCAATCGGCCTGGTTGCTGATTGATGTATTTTTTCTTAGGGCTTGGTCCATCATACAGCAGGAAAACCAGCACAGACATGCGATATATCGTTATTACGGTATTGCTGGATTGACATTTATCCTACAGGGTGTGGTGAAGAATGATTTATGTTTGTATTTGCTTGAAACCGATATCAACATATCAATACTAGATTGTTTCATGACTAAATCTTTATTTAAAATTACAATCCTTACAATATCTGAGGCTTTTATAAGATTTTTAAGTTTTTATTCAATAAATCCTTGTTTGTTAGATAGATAAATAAATAGTTTACAAGACATTATATTTAAGGCAAATGTCGAAGTACATTTGCTGTATGGATTTTTATATGGACATGTTTCAAATCGAAGTTTATTCAAAGGCACATATCAGAATTGCGTTAATGAGTTACCATTGCTAATTTAACTGCACAAAAATCGTTTATTTTCCTGTCTGCATTAGTATGTCAATAGAACCTAGACATGCATAGACCACAATGAGAATATAGCTCTAACAGTGTCCACTATTCAGCATTTGTTAGGTCATTGATTAAATTACTAAATTTCAGCAAATTATTTACCCCTTTTCGCTGACACTTACAACAGTGTAATTTACCACAGATATGAGGACAAAGTAGGCAACACAAGAATAAAAGCTTGAGTAATCATTTATTCGGTAGAAGTAATACACACATCAACAATTTATTGACAGAAAATTTGCCATTTTGTCGGTAAGGAGGACTCTATTCAATATTTATCGCCATTGTAGCTAACATCGTGTCATCAGTATAGCCTCTAGTTCTTTCACTGGTATCTTTATTACAGATCGAGGAATTTGTTTCCGCGAATCGCCAATATAAGAGGACATAATCAACACAGCAAACGGCAATTCTAAAATATTTAATATCAAATGTTTTGTTTGTGTGTATTTTGTGGGTTTTTTTTTCAGATAAAAAAGCCTCTATAAACGAAGACACCAAGAGGATGTCCATTTTCTGACAATACTAATATTCTTTTGATTTCCAGAATTAGGTGTATAATAATGTCAATAATAGTTTTATATATGGAATGCTCGCTGCTAATTGCACATGGGGAAAGTCTGTTTAGCCGACTTTCTCACCCTGATAAAATGCTGCTTTGGATATTTCTACCAATGCGACCCGCTTGCTTTCATATTCATCATAAATAGTTTTTCGTTAGCACCTTTTGGTAGAACAAAATGACAGCTATGCCGAAAAAAGGTTGGAAAATAGTTTTACTGACGTTCATAAACGTATGCATAAAAGATTAATTACACCAATTCTAATTAAATTATGTGGACACCTCAAATAAATTTATCTGATTAAACTATGCCACCTTTGCATCATAAAATGGCTTAAATTTAATTGGCAAAATAACTACTTACTTCTCAAGTAATTAATGTTTGGTTATCATGTAAGTTACGCCTTTTGTACAGTATGCTGGTGTCCTATAACAACCCTCTACAGGATTTACATGCGTGCTTAGAAGTCACATCAGTAAACCGTTGGCTCTGTAACTTAATAATCGTTTACATGGCCAGGTACTATGAATATTGCAACATATAATTATCTTTGCAAAAACAAAAGAAAAATAGTATTTATATGCCGATTACGTTTTGATTTAAAAAATACAGTGGGTTTGATTTACAAAACACATTGAATATATTTTCAATATCCATAAATGGTTGTAGATTGCAATTCTAAATACAATCTATAGGGTAAAACAATGTATACAGATGTATATGATACAGACCAAGGAAAAACAGTGTCTTGCCAAAATGTTTATTGCCTTACAAAACAAAGACTAGTCTTTAAATTAAAGAAGAAATGATTGACTGATCAACTGTAACCAGGACCTTATGACATGCATTCAGCATTATTTTAAGAAACAATTGTCAACTATTTTTTGTCATTGCTTATCAATAACAATTTGGTGTGCCTAGGCTGTCCCCTCACTCGGTGTAAATGTCATCAAACTGACCATCTCCATGCTCGATTACTATGTTGCCTCGTCTTCATATAGCCGACTGTAGAGTAATCCTTACATCAGTTACAGTTAAACATCATTCTTAGCTCTGTTTAGGAAAAATGTCTTAGCTACATTTTAATTAGCGTTGTCTAGAACAATTAAGGAATGAATCGTTAAGTTTTTAGGTTTGTCGCCGTATGTTTTACATACGCTCGGATTATTTGGGAAGAGTTCGTTGACGGTTGTAAAACAATTCTTTGAATATGTTTGTATTTCGTCTAAAGGTATATAAAATTTAAATATCTGTGGAAATTCTGATAGGACCTTTTCTTATTTACCTATTTGAATACGTGTGTAATGATGACGTTTATCGTAATCGTGATATCAAGGTCTGAAATATAATAAAATATCCGTATAATTAATATGTATGTTAACAAATACTGCATGACAGAAACAAACTGACAAATTCAACAACATCTCAAAACACCCTTTAAAACATAACACACAACAAAACATAGCAACAGTATTCACAATTGAAAGAATACATATTAATGACATAACAAAGTATAAAACATACCTGAATAGAGTCAATACATATCCAAGTTTACATCCTTTATATGAGGTGGCTTCCATCATTCAAAAGTATACTACCCATGCTTTAAGACCTCATATTGATAAACAGTCTCAACACAAACGACATTTCATGAAAATCAAATACATTAATAAAGGGATTGACTTTATCGACTTACCTAGTATCTTTCGGGACAAAAATATCATCAATAAAATCCCAAGCTACTTCGAAAACAAAGAAAACCCAATTATTTGTTATAAGTACAAAAAAAACCATTAGAGGTCTTATTTTTAATTACAACCAGACTGTAGCAGACCTTAACCTGAAAGATCCTTCTCAAGATTCTTGTAACTGTTCAACTTCACCTTTCTGTTATTTACCTTCTGGCCATATCATTGCTAGGGAATTAAACATCAACGATGACTATAAATTAAGAACGTTACTCTTTAAGGGTCCGAAATATCGCCTTCAAGATGAAATAGATTTTGACCTTTGTTACAATGAAATAGCTGATGCAATTAATCTGTTTGCCGATCGCTGGCGTAAAAGAGAAAACAAGGATACAGTAGCACTCAATACTTGGAAGAAAGCCATTTTTAAGATAATAAAAAATCGCGTTAAATTCTACCGCTCCCATCTTTCTAGCTTACCTAAGAAACCTTTTTATAACTTAAAACATCTAAAACAGTCCTTTCAGAATATTCACGATAAATTTGTACTTGTACCTGCAGACAAAGCTTCAAGCAACATATGTTTTGTCTGACGACTATATTACAATAATGTACTGAGTGCTGAGTTATCCACCACCAGTTCTTACTCTAGCTCCAACCTTGACTTTCACAGAGTCATTGACAAACATAAACAGATATTGCATAATTTTAATATCAAAATAGAATCTAAGCAAGAAAAACGTCCTTCACTGTACTGGATTCCTAAGCTTTACAAAACACCATACAAGTCACGATTCATAGCTAATGCCAGCTCTAGCACCACCACTCACATATCTAAACATCTTACGTCTTGCCTTAAAGCCGTTCGCAATCACGTTGTTAAATATTGTGAAAAAGTGTATGAAAATTCAGGAATTTTTGGTCTATGAAAAATTCTTCAGAAGTCTTAGACAAGTTTCGTACTTTAAACTTTACTTGCTCTGCAGTTAATACTTTTGATTTCTCTACGCTGTACACTTCTTTACCTCATGATTTAATTAAGACCAAATTGATTGCTCTTATTGAGAAAACATTTGCTCGAGAGCAACGTCTATATATTGCATGTCATGAAAGGAATGCATTTTTACCAACATTTTCTTAGAAAAGTTTACTATATGGGCTTGCTCGGATGTTTGTGAAGCTCTACGTTTCCTATTAGTCAATATTTACATAAAATGCGGTGAAACTTAATTTAGACAAGTAACTGGTATTCCTATGGGAACTAACTGTGCACCGTTGATTGCAGATTTGTTTTTATACTGCTTTGAACGTGATTTCATGTTAACTTTATCCCCTTCGAACCAAAGCCACAATTATAGAGGCTTTCAATTTAACGTCACGCTATCTTGACGATATTCTTACTATAGATAATTCTGTCTTTTTCTCAAATGATCCATCTGATTTACCCTCCAGAACTTACCCTTAATAAAGCAAATAACTGACATTTAATGCAGCATTTCTAGACATTGAGATCGCTATTTCCAATGACAACGTCTCTACTAAAATCTATGACAAGAGAGATGATTTCAACTTTAGTATTGTTAATTATTCATACCTTGACGGTGATTCACCTCGTGCTTCCTCTTATGGTATTTACATATCACAACGTACAAGGTTTGCACGAGTTTGTACTAAAGTAGAAGATTTCAATGCTACAAACCTGTTTATTTCTTCCAAACTGTTACAGCAAGGCTTTTGTTTTCATAAATTAAGAAAGGCGTTTTCGAAATTCTTTCACCGCAATGGTTTTATTGCTTCTAAGTATGAATACACTGATGCAGAAAGGCATAAGCCATGCTGCATATTATGGAACTGTTTTATACAAGTTAAAGAAAATACAGGGGCTCAATAACTTTTCTGACCACTTTCAAAACTTATCAAAAATGTATTGCAGACGGTTACAACCCGGGAATCCTTCGCTGTACTGCATTGCTTGCAACTGACCTTTTTACAGTCAAGAACTTGCATTGCTTTTAAATAACACGATAACCGGACAGGTCGTTGAGACTATATGAAAACAGTGACTTACAGCCATAATTAAATAGTTACTGTTGGCATTCTTGTCTCTTCATCTCTTCAGTCGTGCCCTATAAAGGTGAAAAACTTGAGCAGTCCCTATACCCTTTACGTGAGATTGCACAGTAGATATAACATGGGGATTTTTAGTACCTTTCTTATATATAATATGCCAACTGCGAATAAATCCCCGGCTTTTTATGAACTGTTTTTTTCTTTTTAACTTATTAGCTCTTAAAAATACTACATTTTATTTTGTTGGTAGGTTGTTTTCCAAAATACGATGTTTTCTTTCGAATTTTTACATTTAACTTTTGACACTTTTGGCATATGATGTCATGGCATTGTATGCCATAAATAAATTGATCTTATTATATATCAGCGCTTGGGCTGTTTTATTTCATACTAATCTCTCGTTTGTAATTTTTATTTTTACGTTGCCGAGGCTTTTATCTATTGTACATATTGTACATATGTTTATAGTTTATTTTATTACTAGTTATTATGTATGTATATAAGTTTATTGTATCTGTTTTAACTCCCTATGCAGGTGCTTACTGTTAGTTGTTTCACTTTGACGGGAAATTATTTACACTGTTTGTTTGTAAGAAAAACCTTCAGGAAGTGCGAGGTTGGAGCGCTCCACAAACCAGGTTTAAGCACCCCAGTCGGCACTTTTGCCGATTGACCGTTCCAAGGCGGTAACTGATGGTTTTTCTTTTTGTGTGTTATGTCTCGTCTCTGTGTTTTTGTCACATTTACATTAACCTTGTTTGCCTTTGTCTACAGGTAGATAAAATTTGAATATCTGTGGAAATTTTGATAGGACCTTTCCTTATTTACCTATTAATTGTGGATATTTCCTTATTAAAAGTCGTAACTGAGTTTCAACAGTTCAACCGTACATATTTACTAAAGATATGTGAGAGTTGTTGAACCAACGAACATCCAGCTGAATGTTGGCCGCAGAACGACCTCTAGTAAATAAGTCTGCCTGAACAATTTCCCTCCTCGCTTAACATTACAAGGACAAATTAAACAGTTCAGCGCTCATAGCGTTAGCAGAAGTAATAGTTATATGTCCAAAAATACAACAAGGTAAACATGCGACATAGCAAATGTTTTTCCTTTCATACAAAATGCAATGAAGAGATTTTCTTAAAGTGAACTATACCAAATTTATAAGCATGGTTAGCCATGGCATGTATTTGCTTAGTTTAAATGGATCTTATATTGAATAATGATGATGATGATGATGATGATGATGATGATAATGATGATGATGATGATGATGATGATGATGATGATGATATTAATAATAATAATAATAATAATAATAATAATAATGTTGATGTTATAGACAATATTTCAGTTTATGATTCAATAGAACAATACATATCCTGCGATGATAAGAAATGTTTTGATAACGTTTTTTGAAGATAAGTATTGACCGTGCAGACTGAAAATTATTAGGCATGCCATTCAAGACTGGGCTAGAAAAGTTCAGAAAAGATATTTGTTTTATAAATGTGGTTTTACAGAAAAATGAAATAAGCTCTCGTTTGAGACCGAGCGCAGATTGTATCTTGTGTTTGTGCAAACCGTGATAAAATCTTGCAGGTAATCTAGAGCCTTATTGTGTAGAGATTTGTAAATCCTAGTTTCAGCAAAAACCACTCCTGTCAATATGCAGTTTAATGCAAGATACAAAATAGCAACAAAAATAAGATATACAATGTATTGTATTAAAACTATAACTACTAAATATCAATATATGTTGAAGTAGGAGTTTATAGAACGGTGTCTGTAGACCAGAAACCTCTCAAAAGTGATCTCAGAATTGTGTAATTAAACATTGTCTTTCAGGAAGATTGTGTTATCTCTTCAGGCAATCGTCTTGTGACCCGTTTATTGCATCTTAGAAATGTGTTGTTTGTTATTAATGTATGCTTTTTAATGTTTAATAGTAAAAATGATTTCAGTCTATTCATGTAATGAAAAAGTACTGCAATGGTACAATAATATTTCATTAATATATTAATAATATACTCCAGTATTCGTGTAGACAAAAATGTAAAATTCCCTAACCTATAGGTTCATGCATACATGTTTTAATGAGTAAGTGATTTAGTAACCAATTTCCCTTGCATACTGTATATGTGTTGCATTTTCATGGACCATCTCATTTCTATTATGGTAATCAATATCGCGTGATTATATAATTCATCAAAATATCGTACAAACATTCACGGCTAATACGACGTCAGTCATGTCTCGATATCATTCTTAGCTTAACCAATGTATTTGCCTTGAAAATGTTTGCACTAGTTCCCTTTTCGTCAGGCCAGGCAACTGTCAACAAGCTAAAGCAACGTTTTATTTATATTTTTTAAACATTGTTTTAGATTTCCTTTTTATTAGCAGCATTTTGTGGTACTGCAATCCAGATAAATAGATGGTTCGCCATGCAAAGATCTATACGCTCTTGTTCAACATTTTTTATCAAAATTAAATGTTCAAAAGACTGGCAGTTAATTACATATTATACTATTAATTGTCTTGGTCATATATTAAAGCTCGTGGATTTTGATTGCAGTCATCCTCTGGCAATACCCGAGCAAGTGAACTTTTGACACAACATGAACCGGACAAACAATCATTAAGAATGTGGGTTATTAAACTATCGGATCAAGCGGTGGTTTAGTTGTTGTGGGAGGCTTGTTGTTGCTGTTGTTGTTGTTGATTATGATGATAATGTTTTGTGTGTAGGTTTTTTATGAATATTTACCATTTTAAACAATAAAACCGAAAACAATAATACTGAGAACAATTAAACCGAGAACCATGCATTCGACCAAGTCGAGATCACCATAGGGTTTTATGACAAAGTGTGGACAATCAATATGGCCGGAACATGCATAGCAGTAAGAAATATAATCACAACGAAACACAAATGGCAAAGCAGACAAAAAAGAAGTCGTACAAACATATGGGATCCGTAAGACATAGGGGAAACAAAAACAGCACGTTCTCAAAATGACATTGTTTTTGTTGTTGTTGTTTTTTGGCAAAGAAAATAAACGATGCATGAGAAAGAAAGACAGCTACGTAACAGGGACTGGCTGATACTTTTAGCTGACAGAGTGGTTCAGCAGCGCTCTCCAGTTGAAGTTTAATGTTTTGTGTTTGGGGCATTAATGGACGGTTCCCAAAGACCACAGATAAGTCTACCAACAAAGCAATCTTCAGTACGTAAAATTGGCTCTTGTGACGACATTACGAAGCGCGTGGCAGACGTCCTTAAGAAGTAGGTTTACATCACTGCTTTTGCCTGCACCCCCAACCCACCCCGCCACCTTAGAGAGCTCCGAGATAAGGGACTACATAGCAGATCGTGTTTGTAAAATGCAGTCCTCGAAATTTATATCCACACATATTCTTTCATTAGGAAAATATGAAAGTTCTTGTGAGAATTGTGCTCGTTTCGAACTAAATTACTAAACTATGACAATGTCACATAAATGTATTAAGTATTTCATAATAATATACTCAAGAGACAAAATGTTGTCTGTTGTATGGTTTTATACATTTGCCAATATCTGGACAAACGTTCCGCCAGTCTATAGACCTGTTTTCTATTCAGAGAACAGAACATTCTATAAAGAAGTTATTGTCATCGTGTTCAATAAAAATACATCAACATTTAATATAATTGTAACAATAATAACATAACTCGTGTTTTGTATAGTTGTATAATTATGTAAATTGTATTATGGGCCTAAGGCCTTTAGGTACAAATAAAAGTTCTGTTCTGTTCTATAATATCCATAACTGCCAAATTTATAAAAGACCAGACAGTTTTTCATGTAGAAATTGAAGATAATGCAAGTTAACTAAGTCTATTTTACCTGTATTTCAATGGACCCTCTAAGCGCATTCTCCTCAAGATTGATATATTACTCTATTTTGACAGTGTCCGCCTTTACAAAGCAGAACAAGCAGCAAACAATCCGGTTTTTATTCCTGTATTGTCTTTATGTAGAAGCTACGGTATGTATCATACATTTGTTTATTTTTGTGTTTGCAGTAATATGCCGTATAAATGATATTAATATTGAAAATAAATTAAGTAGATAGATAACACTAACTTCGTTAAACATAAAAATAAGAATTTATCCACTGAACACTTATAAATAATTTTTTGGAATATCAGGTCATTTTAATCATGGTTATTGGATATGATATACTTTTTTCAAAAATTGGCGCGGTCTTTACAAGCAAGCAACCACATAGTTTAGTTTACGGTGAAAGGATCAAGATGCTAACAATTCATCAATACGCTGGAATGCGTGGCACGATGCATAATGACAGCTTGTCACATAAATATTCAAGCAGCAATATCACACAGAAAGAGATTTCCTGTTATTTTCCAAATTACAAAGAATCAAAATAAATTCATCATTCTGCGTCTTTTAATGGCGCAATCTGAGTTTGTGCTGCACAATGTGACATTGCTAATGATTTAAATCGATGACCTCACGCTATATAAGAGAACTATTTGTGTGATAGATTTCTGTATGTAAAACTTTGTCGGTGTCATTGTGTTTCTTTGATCTGTATCACGATTATTGTAAAACGAATGTGCCAAAACAAACACCTCAAAATACTTTCGGTGTATGGAAAACAATTGAATGGCCAACATGAGGACACACGGTTTACAGACTATGAAGTGGTCACTGAGGCCTCATGAAGTTAACATGCAACAGAGACAAAGACAAGCAGAAAAACTGTCACCAAGGCTGCATGGCATGCAAATGGATATGTAACATACACACAAACAGGCAGGAAAACTGTCACTGAGACTGCATGGCATGCAAATGGACATGTAACATACACACAGACAGGCAGGAAAACTGTTACTGAGACTGCATGGCATGCAAATGGACATGTAACATACGCACATACAGGCAGGAAAACTGTCACTGAGACTGCATGGCATGCAAATGGACATGTAACATACACACAGTCAAACAGGAAAATTGTCAACGAGGTTGCATGCCATGCAAATGGACATGTGACATACACACATACAGGCAGGAAAACTGTCACTGAGACTGCATGGCATGCAAATGGACATGTAACATACACACAGACAGGCAGGAAAACTGTCACTGTGACTGGATGGCTTGCAAATGGACATGTAACATACACACAGTCAGGCAGGAAAATTGTCAACGAGGTTGCATGCCATGCAAATGGACATATGACATACACACAGACAAGCAGGAAAATTGTCAACTAGGCTGCATGGCATGCAAATGGACATGTGACATACACACCACAGACAGGCAGGAAAACTGTCACTGAGACTGCATGGTTTGCAAATGGACATGTAACATACACACAGACAGGCAGGAAAACTGTCACTGAGACTGCATGGCTTGCAAATGGACATGTGACATACACACATACAGGCAGGAAAACTGTCACTGAGACTGCATGACATGTAAATGGACATGTGACATACACACAGACAGGCAGGAAAACTGTCACTGAGACTGCATGGCATGCAAATGGACATGTAACATACACACAGTCAGGCAGGAAAATTGTCAACGAGGTTGCATGCCATGCAAATGGACATATAACATACACACAGACAGGCAGGAAAACTGTCACAGAGGCTGCATGGCATGCAAATGTACATGTAACATACACATAGACAGGCAGGAAAATTGTCAACAAGGCTGCATGGCATGCAAATGGACATGTAACATACACACAGACAGGCAGGAAACTATCATCGAGACTGTATGGCATGCAAATAGACATTTAACATACACACAGACTGGCAGGAAAACTGTCACCGATACTGCATGGCATGCAAATGGACATGTGACATACACACAGACAGGCAAGAAACTATCACGGAGAATGTATGGCATGCAAATGGACATTTAACATACACACAGACTGGCAGGAAAACTGTCACCGATACTGCATGGCATGCAAATGGACATGTGACATACACACAGACAGGCAGGAAACTATCACCGAGACTGTATGGCATGCAAATGGACATGTAACATACACACAGACAGGCAAGAAAACTGTCACCGAGACTGTATGGCATGCAAATGGACATGTAACATACTCATAGACAGGCACGAAACTGTCACCGAGGCTGCATGGCAGGCAAATGGACATGTAACATACACACAGACAGGCAGGAAACTATCACCGAGACTGTATGGCATGCAAATGGACATGTAACATACACACAGACAGGCAGGAAACTATCACCGAGACTGTATGGCATGCAAATGGACATGTAACATACACACAGACAGGCAGGAAACTATCACCGAGACTGTATGGCATGCAAATGGACATGTAACATACACACAGACATGCAGGAAAACTGTCACTGAGACTGTATGGCATGCAAATGGACATGTAACATACACACAGACAAACACGAAACTGTCACCCATGCTGCATTGCATGCAAATGGACATGTAACATACACAGAGTTAGGCAGGAAAACTTGCACACAGAATGGCTGGAAAATTTACATCGAGGCTGCAAATGGACATTTAACATGCACAGAGACAGGCAGGAAAACTGTCACACAGACAGGCAGGAAACTGTCACTGAGACTGCATGGCATGCAAATGGACATGTAACATACACACAGACAGGCACGAAACTGTCACCGAGACTGCATGGCATGCAGATGGACATGTAACATACACACAGACAGGCACGAAACTGTCACCGAGACTGCATGGCATGCAAATGGGCATGTAACATACACACAGACAGGCAGAAAAACTGTCACTGAGACTGCATGACATGTAAATGGACATGTAACATACACACAGACAGGCAGGAAAACTGTCACCGAGACTGCATGGCATGCAAATGGACATGTAACATACACACAGACCGGCAGGAAAACTGTCACCGAGGCTGCATGGCATGCAGATGGACATGTAACATACACACAGACAGGCACGAAACTGTCACCGAGGCTGCATGGCATGGAAATGGACATGTAACATACACACAGACCGGCAGGAAAACTGTCACCGAGGCTGCATGGCATGCAGATGGACATGTAACATACACACAGACAGGCACGCAACTGTCACCGAGACTGCATGGCATGCAAATGGACATGTAACATACACACAGACAGGCACGAAACTGTCACCGAGGCTGCATGGCATGGAAATGGACATGTAACATACACACAGACCGGCAGGAAAACTGTCACCGAGGCTGCATGGCAGGCAAATGGACATGTGACATACACACATACAGGCAGGAAAACTGTCACTGAGACTGCATGGCATGCAAATGGACATGTAACATACACACAGACAGGCACGAAACTGTCACCGAGACTGCATGGCATGCAGATGGACATGTAACATACACACAGACAGGCACGAAACTGTCACCGAGACTGCATGGCATGCAAATGGACATGTAACATACACACAGACTGGCAGGAAAACTGTCACTGAGACTGCATGGCAGGCAAATGGACATGTAACATACACACAGACAGGCACGAAACTGTCACCGAGACTGCATGGCATGCAAATGGACATGTAACATACACACAGACAGGCAGGAAAACTGTCACCGAGACTGTATGGCATGCAAATGGACATGTAACATATACACAGACAGGCAGGAAAATTGACACCGAGGCTGTATCCATGAAAATGGGCATGTAACATACACACAGTCTGGCAGGAAATTGTCACCGAGGCTGCATGATATATACATAGACATTAATCAGACGCCCAGACAGACAGATGGACATATCTTACGTCGTGTTACATGTGCATGTATGAACTAAAGCCGATATAAAAAAAATGTTTCAGTGTTCAATTTCTTTTTTCTGGTTATCACATGAAATATGTAGTGATCATATGAATATACATGTGAGCGTTTAGTTCTTTTCCATTTTCTTATTACTTATGATAAAATGATCTAAAAAGAAGATTAAAGTATGTCTGTCACGTGTCTTTGAAACACACGCCTCAGCCTTTGACCAAAACACACTGGTGATGTAAAGGTTAACAAAACGTAGCTTTGACAATGACATCTGTGAGTCTTCCATTGAACTGGAAATGGTCTCAGACTACAAGGATAAGCAAATACATTCAATAAACAGTATTAGAAGACTAAATTTACCATAAATGCCATATCGACCGAAGATAAAGCTAATCCAGTCGTCGTTATACATCTTCAATATATCATTTTCAGACAGTTAATGTCCCGGCATACAAACAATAATAGAAAATGTATGCAAATTACGACCTGCAAGCAATATATGGCAAATTCATTGCGCATTTTATCAAGACTATTTAGATATCTCGATAGTGTCTACGATTTATATTTGTATAATAAATGACAAGTATTCATTCATCTGTAATTTCTTACGGCAATCAAGATTGCGTTAATGGATGCTTTGCTAGATAAAACCTTCATGCAAAGTCCGTTTCGGGACTGTCATATATTGTTCTTGAGATGCTGGTAGCGTCCTGGTAAGTTTCTGGTGTAGAGAGGTTTCAAATAACTACATTGCTCTTCGTTTCTGGGCATGTTCGTGACAAGTTGTTCTTATGCTATCTGGAGTATGGGTACTTTTCACTGGTCATGATCAATGATACGATCTTCTTGGTGTTATATTCATGTTATCTTTCTTGTTTGAGGTCAGGTACAAATACAAACACCTGTGACAGATCGAATCCATGACTTGTGTTTCTTCAATGTTTGTGTCATGTCAAATGTCACAAGATCTGTAGCTTCATCTATTTCAATCTGAGCTGTAGATATCTGAATTGTGGAGGCTGTCTAGCGTGTTGATGTTTTCTGAAGGATTACTCCACGCTGATTGGCGTGCACCTGTCCTTTCGCACATGTCCAGTATCCCTCCCATTCTGTACAAGAGAGTCTAAATACAAAGCATTAAGGGTCGCCGTCGAGGTCCTGTTCAACTATGGAAGATGTTTGCCTAACAACATACTGATAAAGAAACAGCAAAACCTTGTTGTTATTCAAATATTTAAAATGCATTCAAATTTGTTATGTCTTAAAATTATATGTAGTTACAAATTATATTTGGCCGCATGGGAAAAGGCCCAACTAAAAACAACAAAATAGAGCACAACATTTGACTTGTATATATTACATCGTCGGAACAAATGCAATGTAAATTAAATTAATCATGCATGCACTTATGGAGTATTAACAGTTTTAGGTGACAGGTAACAATGTAGCTAAATTTTAAAATACAAAAATCTTATTCAGTTCTTATAATGCATCAAGTTTCATAAGATCCGAAATTCAATGCATGACAGCGCCGCAATTTACTTGTTTGTAGAACAACATCACGCCATATATAGGACTTTTCCAGGAAGGATTATATATGGACAACAAGAAAAGTCGTTGATGCGAAGCAACAAAATGCGACGCAAAAATTTAAAGAGGTAAAGATTTTAAAGCAATGTTGGAGCAAGTAACTACGACATTTGAAACGTTATGGTTTTTATTTCAAAGTTTTCAGTATACTATAAATCTTGAGAAAAATGTGTAAATGTATAACCTATTTTCCTGAGACCATAAAACGTTTAAAACAAAATAAAAAGCAAAACCCGACACCAGTTAAATAGGTTTTCTAAGATGTTACAATGTAGATGTTACATATGTAGAAGAAAAGTTGCAAAATTATTATTATTTTAAAAATAAAGCGTACAAGCAGAAATTGTTTATGTGCAGCAGCCTCACATAAAAAATAAGTATTGTTCAGATTGTGTTTTTCTCTAACGTTGTATATTTTTTGCTTAAGTATTTTATTGTTTATTTTCAAAGTTATTTTGATATTTTCAGACACACAAAAATAAACATAAAAATAAATAAATAAAACAGATAGCCGTTTACCGAATTAGGATCCGTATTTAAGTTTTTGAAAGTCCGCAAAACAAACTTTCCCCTACTTGCGAATTTCAGTTAGCATTCCATATATAGGCGTCGCGCTCCCAAGTTATTGCCGTAGAAAGGCATTATTTACTCCAATGGGATTTATAACAAAAGTAGGACACCCTTTATGGATTCAACTCATACATTAATCCATGTCCGTTTAAAGACATAATAATTCAGAATCTTTTACAAATAACATGAATATTCACTGTATCTGACTATTTGGTAACGCGAAGGTGTTTTATATTTAATTTTCTCTATTATCTTTTCATGTAATGAAAATCTCACGTTTAGTTAGACAGATATCAAATAAAATTGCGACAATAACTCAGCCATGCCGATCGGAATCCGTCAAATACTAAAATAAATGTTACCTGTACATTGTAGTGGTCATAAAAAAAATCTCCCTGTGCATGTAATTTAAGTTGTCATTTAATTAGTACTTTAAAAATTGTTACGTAAATTTCCTTTGATGGATATTGGACTTTGGTTCCTCAATTCCATCTTCACATGAACAGACTGGTACAACCATATACACTCATTCTTTTTTCTTCATTCAAAAATGAATTGCGCTTACAATTAACAGTTTTGTAAAGTTCTTTTATAAGAAAATAATACTTCTTCCTCTTCTAAATACTATGTGTATATTATTTTTCAATTACTTTACTTCTTTCGTCATAACTTATAAAAAACAACGTCAGCGCTTGGACATTTTTTATTCAAATAGATCGTTTTTCTTTCATTTGCTTACATTTGAGAAAATCATCAGGAAGTGCGAGGTTATAGCGCTGTAAAACCGATTTCAGCACCCCAGTCGGTCTGCTATTTTTGTTAAATGACTCATCACAGAATTGCTCTTTTTTTACATGTGGCTTGCATGTAAATACCTTTATCCTGTGCCTTTTTAAAATTTCGGTAAATGTTGCCATGCTTATAGGACTTTGTCAGATATACTTATTTATAAATCTAACTTCGATAAGTACATGTTTTGCATTGTGGTATGCATAATAATAACTGTGTCCTTGTACAAAAACTAATATTGGAACTAATTTTGAAAGAACTTCTGTGCACGTATAACCTATATAGGTGTTTCTTATATCTTATCGTGCAATTCAAACAGTTAACAATCTGGAACCCTGAGTTGGATACGAAGAGATTTCCTCGGGAGTAATCACACTGACTTCTCGACAAATTGTACCTTAATCAGCTGTTTTCTTACAAGGAAGTTAGCCATATGGGTCGTAACGAGGTGCTTTTCAATATTTATTACCGATGTTGTTGACATCGTAGCATCATTATTACTCTATGTAGTTTATGTAGTTTCATTGGTATCTCAATTACAAATTGTGTAATTACCTTCTGCAATTCGCAGACATGAAGGAGCTTAATGTACACAGTGAAATGGGACATTCCTAACAAGAAAAGTGGTTAGTATTTTGTTTTCGAAAGAGACTTAAAATAGTTAAATATACAAGATAAGTAACACCAATTCATATAATCGGATGGTCTTTTTAAATGGACAGTTTCTAACGTTGCAATAGTATAAGTTTTAAAATTACTAACATTAAGTGAATAACAGGGTAAATTATTACTTCTTAAGTTTTTAATTATGAAGATATGGTTCAGAAATTGTGGTAATTTATAATGGTTGCTGATAGAAGATTTAAGGTAAACTGTCATGATATTTCTCATCTAGGCTTCTTTTCACAACAGTCTTCACTACAAACACACATGAACAGTTTACCTTCCCTAACAATAGGCCGATTCATCACGATTCATCACGGATGTAGCAATGGTAGAAGGATCTAAAAGAGGAATAGCCGGGAGTACTCCTGACCGATTTCTCGACAAGTCGTACATAATTTTTCCTAAGGAAGCTTACAGCACCGTTCGTAATGAGAGTACATTCAATATTCATCCATGTAGTTAACACCATGTCGTCGTTATTGCCTCTTATAGTGTCATTTGTATATTTATTACGGATCCTCGTATTCCACTTTTCAGGCGCGTTAAGTGGATTTAATGTACAGTGAACGGCAATTAGGGTAAAAGCCGCAAAGCATATTAGACACAATAATCAAGAGGGCGCCCATGGCGGACTCCACTGACTGCTCGTCTCTTAACGCGTGGGTTCGAGGCAACGGATTGGATGTGGAAAGTTGTTCAGCTGATCTGGGTGCGCTAGTGGTTCTGCCCAGACGTTTGTCTGGACTCTTTCCCAAGTAAAATACCTGGACATCGCTATAATGAACATTGTATTCCTACGAAGTGCATGTATTTAAAAAAGCACACACACACACAAAACAACAGAACAACAACAACAAACAAACAGCAAAGTGATCAGTGAAAGGTTTACTTCTGTTTATGTTATCAAAAGTCAGGGATACTATTGGTAGTTCACAGTTCTGCATTTATATTTAATAACTATTCCCACTGTAGCTGCTTTCTCGTGAAATTCAACAGACTTATAATGGATACAAATGGACACGAATATACAAGAATTATAATAATTAGAAGTTTATGTAAAAGCGGCGGTAGTAGCAAATAGCAAAAGAGCGATAATTGACGAAACAGTGTCTGTGTAAAACTGTATTAGTGTGGTTTTAATATAAGAATACGAGCGTACATAATTAGTGGGAAATCGTGAAAAAAAATCATTTCGTTATATTTGTGATTTCCTTTCCATCTGTAACTGTAACGTTTTGTAGACATTTTTATTTTTTTGTGATATTGCGATGTTTACACTTTTTCTTCTTTCTTAAAAACAAATATATTCACCATTAATCAACGTACGTATATAGTTTTGCATTTCTGCTTCCAAAAACCAAATTTTACATCGATTGTCGTGAGTAAACTGGTATAGTATTTACGAGGGCCATTCAATATATAATGCAACTGTTGGGTTTTCTTGACAACAAAACAAGGAATTTTCATGATTTTAATGTTGTCTCTCAAAGTATTCACCATTAATCTGTATACAGATTTTCAGACGTTTAATCCAACTTTTATAAGAATTTTCATAGTTCTTTTTAGGTACACTCTTAAGGAACTGGTACACTGCAGATCCAACAGCCTGTCTTGACCTATAGCGCCAACCTGATATGAACTTTTTAAGTTTCGCAAATAGGAAAAAGTCACAGGGTGACAAATCTAGCGAATAGGGTGTGTAGCGGGTTAAGTTCCGCTAAGGATCTGAGCTCCAGAGGAAGCTCTGAACCTTTCCGGATTCTTGCCTGTGGAGAACTAATTATTAAAGGGTTTTTATATACAGTATTTAATGGAAGGGAAAAGACAAGTCCAAGTAATTAACGTTTAAAATGAATTTAATTATCAGAACTTGACAGTGGTGGTTTAAGTGAGAAAAGTTTAGATATTAAGTTAATGGCCTAAAGTGCCTAAAGTAAAGTTAGTAGAAAGTGGCTAGTGCAATGCAGATCAGGTAAACATGGTACCTTTTACTCCAGCTGCAAAAGCCCGGCATATGTGTAGCACAGGCTTTATATATAAGTGTAATATTACGAACAAACAGGTATATTAAATTATCTCCCTTTATCACATAATTTTATTCAAAATACATAATAATAACAATAATCATTATAAATTCCTCTACACTCCCCCCTCCTTAAACAAATGTTAATACAAAAACATTTGTCAACTTACAAAACTATGACAATAATAATAACATAGTACAAATACATTCGTTATAATACAAACATGAAATGCACAAACAATGTTTTACGATGAAATGTAAAGTCAATGCTTCATCCACAAAGGGTTCACATATTTCATTTTTACAAACTGATGACTGTCGGTTTCCTTAACAAGCACAACTTCATCCCTACAGTCTGCAGTCTCTTTCACTAATCCATTGCAAGTCGAGGCTAGCTCATGTCGTAGATTGGCTGCTTCATTTCGTTTACTGGTTGTCTCTATGTCCTTTAAAATGGAGCGCCTCTTGTAGCACATGTTTTCCTTAGGGTCGATACATTGTTTGATAATGGCGGTCTCATATTTCGGATTAAAGGGTGATGATGGATGTTGCTTTTTGTAATGTCTTCTAATTTGGTTTACGATGGTAGATCTGTAAGTACAAAACACACAGGTCGCTAATCTTACATGGCTTCGATGGACCATTTTCCAGTGTTTAAAAAAAGTATTAAGTGAGTTGTACGTCTTCTCTCCACATGCTGGCACAGTACATTTAGATCCTGGTATGAACTCTGGTCTTAAATCGTTGTTAAGATAACCAATTTCCTCCTCTGAGACATCAATATCAAGAATTTCCATCTGTATAAATAACAAAATATGCAAATATACTAAACATACTGTCTTAATGAATGTCCTTGAACTACGGCACCAATAGCTATTTAAAAGCTATGACAACTCTCATTCAAGTATTAATAATTCAACAGTATCAGTCATCTTTTCTGGAAAGGTACCTTGATTGACCAAGCATATCCCACAAAATATGTTTCAACATCGTTGTAAAAACAACAAACAGGTCAACCGAACGTACAATTCAAATTACTGTAAGTATGGTTACAACTTGCTTATGACATTAACACTAAGAAAGTTACGGAAACACAATCAATTAGTGTTTACTCTCACTTTCCATCATAGTGCTTCAAGCAAAAACCATTCAGAAGCAATGTTTCGATTCAACACATACTTAATCACTATTTAAATAGATGGAAACAACTATTCTTGTCTTTTCACGTGAACAACAAAGGTGATGTTACAACCAGAGATATCATAATTGAACTTTAGTTAGTTAGTTTAGAGTATCATAATTTGATTTTATGGTCAAAATCTGTCAGGTTGCTTTACTTGACGACCATAAGTTGTGACAAATTTGTCAGGGTTTGCGATATTGTCATCTATCCTACTTTTCCAATTGGATGGAATATCTGTGCCTTCATACTGCTTTAAATGATCAACATGTACCACTATTGGTTTAGATGTAGCATCTTTTTGAACTTTGTATGTTACATCGGTTAGTTTCTGCAGGACCTTATATGGTCCTGTCCAACCTAGTCCTAACTTGGATTTGGTAGATGGTGGATACCATCGCCATACATAGGAGTTATCTTTGAATTCTTTCGGCTTTAAACCAGTGTCGTAGGTATTTTTCTGCTTTACCGCCGCTTTCTTGAGGTTTTTGTGGGCAAAGTCAAATACTCTAATCATTAAACTGGTAAACCACTCTATGTATTCAACAGGGCAACTCAGAGATTCTGATCCCTTTGGCAACCCGACAATAATGTCAATGGGTAAGGATATTTCTCTACCTAACATGAGCTTGTTTGGTGTAAGAGCCGTACTTTCTTGTTCTGTTGACCTATATGCCATAAGTAGGAATGGTAAATGTTCATCCCAGTTAGAATGGTTTTCATTGACATAAAGAGAAAGTATTTGAATTAGTGTTCTATTCATTCTCTCAACAAAACCATCTGACTGTGGTCTATAAGGACTGGTTCTTGTTTTCTCAATTTCCAACTTTTCACACAAGATTCGAAAGAGGTGAGATTCAAACTCTCGACCTTGATCTGTGTGAATTGTCTTAGGTACACCAAATCTTGTTATAAATTCATTCAATAACTTGTCAGCAACTGTCAACGCAGTGTGATCAGAAACAGGAAAACACTCTACCCATTTTGTGAAATAATCCCCAACTACAATCACATATTGATTACCATTGTCCGATAAGGGACATTCTAGTATGTCAATGGCAACACGGTCTAGAGGGGCATACGTGGGGAACTGTTGAAGTGGAGATTTGGCGAATCCTTGATTCTTTCTTTGGCAGATCTCACATTCTTTGGTCCACAGACTGATTTGACGAGACATTCCGGGCCAGAAAAAGCGCTTTCGTATTGCAGATAAAGTTCTGTTTCTACCAAAGTGACCAGCAATGCGCTTGACATGTAACTCTTTAAAAATGTCTTGCCTTAATTTTGAAGGTGCTACCATGAGTAAATTGGAAGTTTCATCAGACTCACAAAACCATCTATAATACAGAATGCCATTTTGAAGAACTAAGGACTCCCAAAATCCCCAAAGTGTTTTTACTTCCCTAGTCTCTGATGCGATTAGTTTGCGAGGTGGCTTTTTCGAAGAAATTGTCTTAAGTTCCATAATCTTTTTCAGATTTCTGTCAGTGTATTGGTGTTTCTTTATATCTTTGACTGACCAACAATTTAACCAGGAATAGTCAGAATCTGCTGTATCTGGGATAGTTATGCTTTGAACAGCCCCTGCATCAATAGTGTTGCAGCCAAATTTGCGAGGATCAGGTGGATTGTCACCTTTTTCCCTGCATTTGTTCTTTGAACACATTGTGCACTGGTCGTTTTTACATTTGCGGTAATTAAACCTGCTTAAAGCGTCAGCGTTGAGGTGTTTAGAACCTTTCCTGTGTTCGATAGTCATGTCATATGTCTCTAGAATAGACAGCCATCGAGCAAGCATGCCCTCTGGATTCTTACAGTTTTTGAGCCAAAGGAGTGAAGCATGGTCTGGTCTTAACAGGAAATTACGACCCCACAAATAATGTCGAAAGTGCTTGACAAATGTGACAACTGCCAACAACTCTCTGTATGTTGTGCAATACCTTTGCTGTTGTTTACTAAGTGTTTTGCTAGCATAACACAGAACATGCTCAGTCCCATTTTGAACTTGACTCAAAACCGCTCCGATGCCTGTAAGAGATGCATCTGTGTCAAGAATTAACATATCATCTTCTGTTGGAAATGATAGTATCGGTGCGTTGGTCAATTTTCCTTGTAAAGATTTTAAAGCATTGTCACATTCCATATCCCAACAGAATTGCACGTTCTTTTGTGTTAATTTTGTCAAGGGGTTAGCAATAGTTGCAAAATCTGGAATAAATTTCCTGTAGTAGCCTACAAGACCGAGCAAGCTTTTCAGTTCAGACAAATTCGAGGGTGGAGGCAAATTGTTAACTGCACTTATTTTGTCTGGATCACAAGAAATTCCACCTTTCTGAATGACATGGCCTAGAAAATTGCATTTTGTCCGAAAAAACTGGCACTTGGAGGGTCTAACTTTGAGATTTGCTTTTTTAAATCTGTTCAGAACCTTGGCCAAATTAAGAATTGCCTCATCAAATGATTTACCAAAGATGACAACATCATCAAGATAACAGAGACATCTTTCATAATTAAGACCTTTCAAAACAAGTTCCATCAAGCGCTCAAATACTGCAGGAGCATTGCAAAGTCCGAAAGAGAGAACCTTGAACTGATATAGTCCTGAATGAGTTGCAAATGCAGTCTTTGGCCTATCTTCTTTATCGATTTCACATTGCCAATAACCTGATGCAAGATCTAAAGTGTGAAACCACGCATTTCCTCCTAATGAATCAAGACAATCATCAATGCGAGGTAATGGATATGAATCTTTCTGTGTCACTGCATTGACTTTCCGATAGTCAATGCAAAATCTAACTGATCCATCTTTTTTGGAACAAAGTAAAACAGGTGATGACCAAGCACCACAACTAGGTTCAATGACATCATTTTCAATCATGTTTGAGACTTCTTTGTCAATTATTTCTCTTTGCTTAATTGGCACTCTTCTTGGTGGAATTTTTATTGGCTTTGAGCTTCCAGTATCAATTTTGTGTTTAACCCAGTCATTTCGTCCTAGTTTTCCGTTTGGAGAAATAAATACATCTTGATATTGTATCAGCAAATCTTTGACTTGTATGGCCTGTTATTCTGTCAACTGCTCGGAAGATGATTGTAAAACAGATTCTAGATGAGATGGAAAGCTGCTAACAGGCACATTTGTACCATCTTCTGTACTGCTTTCCATATCAACTTCGTGAACTGTTGCTATCAGTGTACCTTTGTTCAACCGAACTGGCTTATCAGTCACATTCAGAACAGAAAGACAAGGATTTCTGGCATCAACAATTGCATTAGACATTAGCAAACCTCTTTCGAATAGAGTTTTGCAGGGTTCAGCCATAAGCGCTTTTGAGTCAATATAACTATCTGTAACCTGACCGGAAATGAGAACTTCCCTTTCAGGAGGAATATTCCACGCTTTGCTTAGTTTGATCCTTGAACATCTGTCCTTGCCTTGAAAACTCAGATCAATCCTGGAAACATTAATGACCATGTACTGGTCTGCTACAAACAAACCAGCAGCATATTCCATTAAAAAGTCATTACCAATGATACCAGTTAAATCTATGTCAGCTACGAGGAACTCATGACAATACATTTCTCTTCCCAATGAGAACGATAAAGTTACCTTGCCTCTGACATCAAGGTTCCGACCATTAGCTACTGTGAATCTACACGGAAACTCGGATAATTTTATCTCAGGACAAGCCTTTACCAAAATATCATATAAAGGAATTGAAATGAACGATGATGAAGATCCTGAATCTACTAACATACGATGAGACTTTCCCAGAATGACTACATCAACGAAGGGTGTTACACCAATATTGTTCACATTGGGGGATGGCCTACCAGATGTAACGGATTCTTGGGGTGTGGCTGACCTTTTGGCCTTAAGACCAGCCTCAACTAGTTTCCCTGCACATTTCTGTGTCTATTCGGACAGTTTCTTGATACATGTCCTGGTGTATTGCATGTGTAACATCTGATAGCGGACGTGACCTTTTCTTTTCTTTTTGCTGTCTTTTCAAACATTTCAATACACAACGTCAGTCTATCAAGAAGAGTTGTGACATCAGACTTAGTTAGTTGTTCTGTTGTGGATGTTTGTGTTTTAACAGCTGCATTTAAGCCTAAGTCATTAATTTGGATTGGTTTATTGGGATGTGAGTTAAGCCCTTTTATAGATTCATATTCAATAGTGAATGCAACCGCTTCCTCAAGTGACTTAGGGTTCTTGAACATCACATGTTCCCTGAGGGTATTGTTTCCCAAACCAAGAAGGTACTGTTCCTGAATTTGGACTTCCCTGTATTGAGAGGGAATTTCTGGAAAGGCCAGGCTAGCAATTCGTTTCAATGCATGAGCGTAATCTGATGGAGTCTCATTAGCAATCTTTTTCTTGATCGAAATTCACATCTGTGTGAAATAAGCCTTTCGGTAGGATCATAACGTTTCGAGAGAACAGATTTCAAGTAATTGTAGCTCTCTAATTGGTCATCAGTCAAATCACTGAGGAGCTTTTGAGCATCTCCTCTCAATGCCATGGCTAACTGACGAGCCATGTCTTCCTCTGACCAATTATTCCATTTTCCTACTCTTTCAAAGTGTACAATGTAATCCCTAAATTGTACAGTGTTACCATCAAATGTTTCTGGCTCTTTCTGTTTCCTACGGCTAGCAGTACTACCTCTTATAGAGCTTATAGCCTTACTTTGAATTGGCATCAATTCATTTATTTGCATTTGGATGTCATTCAACTGTGTAACAAGGTTGTCTATTTCACTACTCTGTGTTCTTGAAGGCGTAGAAGTAAGTTTCTGTTTAACATTGTCGTCAAATTTAGGCTGAGGTGAAAATTTTACATCTTTACCTTCTGAGAAAGATGATGAAATTAAGTTACTTGTTTGGGGAAGATGAACAGAAACGGGGCTACCTTGCTGACGGAGATATGAACTGTCAAGTTCTGACTTATGAAAAACTGCCTTTTTCTGCTGCTTACCTTTCCCCTCATCATAGCCTGTTGCCATTTTAGATAATTACTTTTTAAATCAAACTTAATCTTTCTTTCTTTTTTTTAAAAAAAAACACTAAATTTTGTAAAACTCTCCAGAACAGACAATCGGACGAGCCCCCAAATGTAGCGGGTTAAGTTCCGCTAAGGATCTGAGCTCCAGAGGAAGCTCTGAACCTTTCCGGATTCTTGCCTGTGGAGAACTAATTATTAAAGGGTTTTTATATACAGTATTTAATGGAAGGGAAAAGACAAGTCCAAGTAATTAACGTTTAAAATGAATTTAATTATCAGAACTTGACAGTGGTGGTTTAAGTGAGAAAAGTTTAGATATTAAGTTAATGGCCTAAAGTGCCTAAAGTAAAGTTAGTAGAAAGTGGCTAGTGCAATGCAGATCAGGTAAACATGGTACCTTTTACTCCAGCTGCAAAAGCCCGGCATATGTGTAGCACAGGCTTTATATATAAGTGTAATATTACGAACAAACAGGTATATTAAATTATCTCCCTTTATCACATAATATTATTCAAAATACATAATAATAACAATAATCATTATAAATTCCTCTACAGGTGTATGCGGGATGACTTTGACCTTCCGCTCATCTAAAAACTTGGTCACAACTTGAGCTCTGTGTGGTGGTGCATTGTCATGTAGCAGGCAAATATGACGTATCCCAGACGCTGGACGTCGTTTCTTGTAGTATTTCTCAACTTTAGACAATATTTTTGACTTGTAATACCGTCCAGTGACATTTTTTCCTTGATTTATAGGTACAGAGGCCACAACACCCTGCGGACTATAAAATATGGCATACATAATCTTTTTCACACATTGTAGCCTTCTGGCAATACAAGGTCTACGGGCTTGTTTCCCGGCCCAAATCTTGTTATTAATTTTACGCCGGGGTTCAAAAAAGTGTACCCATGTCTCATCACCTGTACAAAAGTCAGCAAATGTTCGTGAATTGTAGCTAGGATACAATTTAAGCAGTTTCTTGGCAATTGAAACACGCTGTTGTTTTTTCCTTGTCTGTCAGGAGATGAGGAATCCAACGAGCTGTTATCCGCCGTACTTTCAAACACTTTCTCAGAATAAAATGAACTGACCCTGACGAGATCCCTGTCATGTTAACTATGTCATGCACTGTATATCTTGCATCTTGTTTTATAATTTCACGAACCTTTTCACTGTTTTTGTCAGTAACAACTGACCGTGGCCTTCCTGGTCTAGGTTCATCTTCAATTGTTGTTTTTCCACTTTTAAATTTCATCATCCACCTTGTAATTGTTGCATACGACACTTCAGATTTCCCATAAGCGTCACACAGTTCATGATAAATATCCTTTGCACATAAGCCATTTTTACACCGCACTTGAATATAGGCCCTAATTTTCACACTCTCAGGCGACCGTTTTCCAATCATTTTTAACACAGTGTATACGAGTACGGTGTATTAAATTACTTACAGGTAAACCGTTTCAAAATTAATTTGCGTGTATTTGGTATCAATGTAAAGGGTGGACAGTCAGCTTTACGTGTGTATACAAGGCATGAAAATCACGTGTCGCACGAGGAAACGCTGGCAACAGTTGCATTATATATTGAATGGCCCTCGTATAGTTCGGAGGCGCTCTGGCTGTCCCTAAAATAAGAAAGGTTCGATGTTTCACTGCACCTGACCAGGGTGCAAGGTTTTAAAAATCGTCAAAAACCTGTTGACATCTAACGAAAGTTGGGTAATGATCAATTATTATAGTTCCCCTTTAAGGTCATGCGCTTGAGATTGGTGTCATTTATAACAATTATAAAATAAACAAAGTGATAAGTTGCTTTATATTATGCAAAAGAAATGGATTTGAATCAGATTTTGTTACCAAATCATTATTGCACTGATCCTTCAAAAGAGAGAGAAAAGGAGCATCATACAAGCCTCGAACCCGGGGCCTCGAGTATGAAAGTTTAAAAGCGTCACAATTAGACTCGGCAAATAAAACTACTCCAGACAAGGTTCCGCTTTCACGAGTGCCGACAGGCGCGTATTAGTAAGGGCAAAATATTTTGCACCTCATTATTTTTACATTCCACAAGACTCCTGTAAGACTTTTTGATCATTCGAAGCTTTATGGGTCCAACGAAGAAGATGTTTACGTAACAAATTGTTTATGCAATGGATATTGGAATCATTCACCAAATAATCATATCCGTGCACTCCGCTTACCTCCTAACTTGAACACGAATTAACTTGGCTTTGGCAACAGTATAGATCTCGATCACCCATCAAATGCTAGGTGTATATCTTGTTACTATAATTGTGTGTATTTGTTAACCAAAAGTAACACTTCAGTTTGGTGTTTTATAAACTTTGGCATGAAAGGGAAGCAAATATAGGTTGCCACATAATTGCCTTTCTCTGCTATAGCTTCCCCTGATCTTAATTCTAACGTGATATTATTACACGGCTCTTATTCATTTGAATTAAGTTATTATTCCGATTAAACTTATATGACCAAACGGAAACAGTTAATGCCAACCAAAGCGGTTATAAAAACGTGTGCGCATGAATTTAAAAAGTCATTGTAAATGTAATTATTTTATTCGAAAGTAAAACAGTATTTGGGAACTTTTTTAATCAGAAGACACAAATGAGGTCATTGGTTCGAAACTTGTTTCTAGGTGGTCAGTGTCCGAAGCAAATTAATGCTGGAATAATGCCTGAAAGCGACATGGATCTGTTAATTGTCAAGCCGCAAGGCAACTTGACTGATTGCTTTCAAAAATATTTAAAAACAAAACCAGACACAGAAAATGTTCCCGTCCTAAAGTTAGACTTGCGTATAAAACACGTTTTGCATTTTCATTTTGTTATATTCAACTTTTACGGTAGCATTTTTTTCAATGTGTGTAATTTCGAAATTCATTTTAAGATATATGTAATGCAATTTCCAAAGGTCGCTAAGACATAGCTTAGATAATTCTTGCCCTTGGCTCTAGGCTACCTTATTATTATTGTTATAATTATAATTATTATTATTATTATTATTATTATTATTATTATTATTATTATTATTATTATTATTATTATTATTATTATTATTATAATGATTATTATCATTAGTATTAGTATTAGTATTACTACTACTTCTTATACTACTACTACTACTACTACTACTACTACTACTACTACTACTACTACTACTACTACTACTACTACTACTACTAATAATAATAATAATAATAATAATAATAATAATAATAATAATAATAATACTGCAACTGCTGCTGTTGCTGTTGTTGCTGCTTCTATTACTACTACTACAACTACTGCTACTGCTACTACTACTACTACTACTACTACTACTACTACTGCTACTGCTACTGCTACTACTACTGATACTGATACTACTGCTACTGCTACTGCTACTGCTACTACTACTACTACTACTACTACCACTACTACTACTGCTACTGCTACTGCTACTACTACTGCTAGTACTACTACTGCTTCTCCTACTACTACTACTACTGCTACTACTACTTCTGCTGCTATTGCTGCTGCTACTACTACTGCTACTACTGCTAGTACTGCTACTCCTATTACTACTACTACTTCTGCTGCTGCTGCTACCACTTCTACTGCTGCTGCTGCTACCACTACTACTGCTGCTGCTGCTGCTGCTGCTACCACTACTACTACTACTACTGCTACTGCTACTGCTACTACTGCTGCTATTGCTACTGCTACTACTACTGCTACTGCTACTGCTACTACTGCTACTGCTACTTCTACTACTACTACTACTACTACTACTACTACTACTACTACTGCTGCTACTGCTACTGCTACTACTACTGCTAGTACTACTACTGCTTCTCCTACTACTACTACTACTGCTACTACTACTTCTGCTGCTATTGCTGCTGCTACTACTACTGCTACTACTGCTAGTACTGCTACTCCTATTACTACTACTACTTCTGCTGCTCCTGCTGCTACTACTACTTCTACTACTGCTGCTGCTGCTGCTGCTACCACTTCTACTGCTGCTGCTGCTACCACTACTACTACTATTGCTGCAGCTACTACTACTACTGCTGTTGTTGCTGCTGCTGCTGCTGCTGCTACCACTAGTACTACTACTGCTGCTGCTGCTACCACTTTTACTACTACTATCATCATCAACAACATGGTGATCATGCATATATATGTTCTTTGTCAATGAATAACGGTCAACGTGTAACACAGTTATGTAAAGAACAAAATAAATAAGGGGAAAAAACTTGTCATTTTTATAACGACATGTTACGGTGCCATTGTTTCCCTTGATCCTTATTATTTATATATTTTTAAATATTTACATGGACAGCTAATGGCTAAGACATAAATCTCAGGACAACTGCTCTCCATCAGTTAAAATGATATTATTATTTAAAAAACTATTAATGGAATATTCGTCATTATCATGGTAATGTTTGTATTTATATCCACGCCTCGTCATAATGGCACAAAATAGGATCAATAATTACTCATTGATAATAAAATAGTGTGTTACCATATTTTTTTGGTTGGAAAGCTATAGCAACAAATTGGTGGAACGGATTCAGTTGTGAGTTTAGTATACTTCCAAAGATACCATAATACATTTAAAAATCGGAACAATTATTTGTAGAAAAACATGCTCTAACTAAATTGTAAGATGCATAGTAAACATTTCTTTTTTATTTGCCACAAATCGATACGTCGTCAATGAGAGTGGAATTTTGTTTTTATTTTAATCCATGTGCTTGCTTATTGCTTAAAAGTAAAGAATTTATTTTGTATTTTCAAAAGCCGCAAAATGCATTCAGTTGCTGTAACGAAATTTCCGCCTAACAGTGAAAGCCGGTGGATTATCTTTGTTAAGTGTTTACAATATAATTAGACGCCACTTGTCATAGTCGGCTGATTGCTAGGAATACCAAAATGATAACATAATTACCGCCGCCGTATGTTTTTCCTCACCGGCAATTTCGTTGTTTTGCCAAGAACATGCGTAAGGATTTATTCACTTGGAGAAGGTGATTAAAGTTATGAGAACGGTTGGAAATCGTCGTACGTTTGAAATTGTCGAACTAGCAACATAATGTATATTTACGACCAGAGAATGTGTAATACTAATACTTGCACGTTTTAATACTTTGTCATATAAAAAGTGACTTCATCTTGATGTTTTTTTGTAAAAACGCGCGATTAACAGGATTATTTTTCTTGTGTTTGTTAAATCTTATAATTCATTGTCCATAGACATATGATGGATTTATCGAAACCCATCAAAACAGATCGATCAGCGACTAAAGTGAGGTCACCCAGTCCCGACAGCGTGGTGCCGGCGGGGGACGGTGCTCAGGAATCGACGTGTCACGTGATCTGCCGGTATATAATTACCGGCCTGCGGCACTTTGTGGCTTTCCTGGTATCGCACGTAGGCCTAACGTGCGCCGTGGTGGGGTACTCGATCCTCGGGGGCCTCATGTTTCAGGCCCTGGAGCTACCGAGCGAGCAGGATCTCCGGACCGCAGTTACCATGGCAAAGGACCGAGTAGTTGACAGGATACTGGAGTATGTATTGCTTAAAATTTACAAGTCATAAAATATTAAACACCATCAATTTAAAATTTAAATGCGATATAATGCTTATGAGAGCGCAGCTTGAACGAATTTTAGGAGCTGACTCATTTACGACGTATGCAAATGGAATTATTCCATTTTTCACTAGGGATTTACACAAGTATACGGCATTAATGTACAAAGCAGGTAGGAAAACAATGATATCATCACGGTTGTAAAAATAAACGTAGTATAACTAAATGTATAGTTGGCTGGAATTGTGGGATGTGCAACAGACCCGATTTACTTAGACAGCAGGGTTTTAGCCATGCACAGTTTACATTATGCTGCTCTATCAATTTTAATTCAATATAAGTCAAATAAACGCCAATTCAAAATGAACCATATCTGAACACATATTGTCTTCAAACCGATGCATATAAATTATAAAAAGGAAAGATATGATTGCTTCTTCTTAATACATTTTGGTATTGTGTTTGCATAAAAAAGATGCAAATACATACATTTACGAAATATATTGTTGAATGTGACGAAAGCTATTCAACTACTTATTTTCTAAAATACTTTAAAATATTTAGTTGCTACCTGCTATTGTGCTTTCTTTGTTGTCGGCTGTACTGATATTTTAGTAATTGCTAGCTGCCGTGTTACCCCCGGCAAACACAGTTCTGTTCTATAAAAAACGTTGACTAAAACCTCATAAAGAGCTGCGAGTTTGTGCTACAGTCGGCTAGATTTTACTCGATTTACAGAATTAAACCATAAGAGGCACCGCTTTCTCAAGCAGCGCCACAAATGCTTGTGGTTATTAACGAAAAAGACGGTATAAGGATTAAATCAACCAACGCTCAAAATAGCATGTATTGATTACTAATCGTGTGGTGGTCTATACATTAACACAACCAACATTCAAAGTAACATACTGGTGTCTGGTGACTATTAATCTGTTGGTGGTAAGTACCGTTCAATTTTCATTACGTTTTGGTTACAAACTTACTTCGACAACTAGTATGCTGAGAGAATAGACAATGAGGTACGTATGTCAAACCGAATCCCAACAATCGTCAGACGGGCGAAAATCAACTCGACCTTTACGCTTTGATAAACAGTTCAGATTGTTCACGCTCATGCTGTATTAATGCCCCAGCAAGAAGGCTGACTGCACACAGAATATGTCAAGAAACTATCACTACACTTTATAACCTTCGAATAGCAACTAAACTCACACAATTTTATGATAAAAGTCTGGCATTTACGGAATTTGTTTTTGTTCGTTTTATAAAGTGAAGCTTAATTCCACCATCCTAAAATTACAGCTATGTTAACGAAAGCGAGGCAGACCGTGTGTTTCACAAGCCCAGATGGGACGGACACATGGACCATTTGTTGAGGGAGTTCGAGCAGGAGATATTCCACTTCACCCAGAACCAGAATTGGGACGGCCGTTACGGCAACGACCCCTTCCAATGGACATTCGCGGACGCCCTGCTGTACTCTGTCACCGTCATAACCACCATTGGTAACAACATAAAATATTAACCAAAGACTAACAATTGAAAGAAAACTCACACTCAGCCAATAATTAAACATGAAATTAAATTGGTGGGCGGTATATGTGTCTTAGTTGTAAATGCAAAAGTAAAGTGTTATTTAAGTAAAGTGTTTCTACGACTGTCTGATCTCGGTGTTTCTTTTTTGTCTGTCTATTATGTATCATATTCGCTAATTGTTATATGCTGATCGATTCACTTTTATTTTTCAAGGCACTAGTATATTTTGTTTACTTTAGTTTTAATTTTATGTTAGGGTAAATAGGTCGGTGGAAATAAAAATGATATGAAGTGCTATTAAATCCATACAAACTAGAATTAAATAATGATTAATACATCACTTTGTCCACACAGGTTACGGGAACATTACACCGAAGACAGTCGGCGGTCGGTTGATAACCATAATCTACGGTGTGATCGGCATCCCTCTAACAATGCTATGTCTCACTAACATAGGCAACATCTTAGCTGGCTGCTTCCGACTCGTCTACCGGTTCACCTGCGTAAACATGACCTACCATTACATCCGACTGAAAAGAAAACGTCTCAGAACTAAATTCGCCAAAAGATTCCAGTCCAAGACCAAACATTTTAAGAACTGGGCACGGCGGAAGCAAAGTTCGTTGATGTCGTCGGTTATGAATTCCATCCATGCTTCTAACGCATCTCTTGGACCATCGAGATTATTTGAAAGACGTGTAGACAAGATTGAAACGATAGAGGAGGGTGATGGATTTATCGACGTTGATTCTCCAGATATGGAAGAAACTGATAACACGACGAAGGTAACTAGATCGCATTCTGTGAGTGTTGTACCAGGCGATTCGAAAACTAAGCAAACTAGACGGATGACTGTTGCAGAAATAACACCACTATCTTTAAGAGGAATTAAGGGTGGCTTTAACGGAAGAAAGAAGCTGTCTTGTCGAATGTCCACTAATGTTTCTCACCCCACAGACCTCGCCGTTATCTCTGAAGATTGTGTCTTAACTAAGGAGACGTCGCAACAGTCTGACCTCGAGGACGACACGGGTACACATGAGTCCGGAAGCGTGTTGAAACTGGATGACTTTGACGAGGATGAGCGTATCTTGAAGCAGAGACTGAAAACGACCCGGGATCTTGTCCCGATCTCTGTGTGTCTGTTGCTGGTATTCGGATACATTATTCTGGGCGCCATCATATTCGTACCATTGGAGGAAGGTTGGACATTTCTTGTCGGCATTTACTTTTGCTTCATCACGCTTACCACAATTGGTTTTGGTGACTTTGTGCCTGGTATGGGTAAACTGCAGAGCGATGAGAAGCGGGTTATATGTGTGGTGTATCTGGTGCTGGGGATGTCCCTGCTAGCGATGTCCTTCCATCTGATCCAGGAGGAGGTCCGCTACAAGTGCAGGAAAATGGCCATCAAGATGGGTCTGATTCAAGAGAAACTGACCCAGATGCTGGACAGCTACGACAAAGATGAGGATCCAAACGAACCCGGAAAAGAAGAATTGAAAGAAACACAAAAGAAATTTTAAGTCATTTGAGAAATGCTTTGAAATGTTTAGAACGTTAAATTTTAATATGTACCGATTTTGCTGCAGACTTACTCTGCTTTTGCAAAGCCACAAAAATATGCATGAATTAATTAGCCAACTGTTAATATAAACGGACATTTTATACAAGCAATGACATTTGTGTGTTTTAAATCAGCATGTTCTTACAAAAAGGAACGTTTTAGTTTTCAAATGTAACATCTTAAAACATCTTTGCGGTATTTCTTAATAAATTGTTGCTGTTGTTGTGTTCTTCTTTTTGTTTTTCTTATCTACTTTTGTGACAATCGTGTGTATTAGGACACAACTGTTTTATAACTAGTGTTAACATAGATTACACTATCGAGGTATTCGTGATCATACAATCATTTACCCTATTCCAATATCCATACCAACTTAATACTTTACTTCATACCAATATTATGTTTTACATTAGGTCCATGTGATGCTTTACTTTATGAATATGTGCTGTTTTACTCTATACCAATATGCTGCTTTACTGTATACCAATATGTTTTACTCTATACCAATATGCTGCTTTACTGTATACCAATATTCTGCTTTGCTGTATACCAATGCTGTTTTACTCTATACCGATATGCTGTTTTACTTTATACCAATGTACTGTTTTACTCTATACCAATATGCTGCTTTACTGTATACCAATATGCTGCTTTACTCTATACCAATATGTTTTACTCTATACCAATATGCTGCTTTACTGTATACCAATATGTTTTACTCTATACCAATATGCTGCTTTACTGTATACCAATATGCTGCTTTACTGTATACCAATATGCTGCTTTACTGTATACCAATATGCTGCTTTACTCTATACCAATATGCTGCTTTACTGTATACCAATATGCTGCTTTACTCTATACCAATATGCAGCTTTACTCTATACCAATATGCTGTTTTACTGTATACCAATATGCTGCTTTACTGTATACCAATATGCTGCTTTACTCTATACCAATATGTTTTACTCTATACCAATATGCTGTTTTACTCTATACCAATATGCTGCTTTACTGTATACCAATATGCTGTTTTACTGTATACCAATATGCTGCTTTACTGTATACCAATATGCTGTTTTACTGTATACCAATATGCTGTTTTACTGTATACCAATATGCTGTTTTACTCTATACCAATATGCTGCTTTACTGTATACCAATATGCTGTTTTACTCTATACCAATATGCTGTTTTACTGTATACCAATATGCTGCTTTACTGTATACCAATATGCTGTTTTACTCTATACCAATATGCTGTTTTACTCTATACCAATATGCTGCTTTACTGTATACCAATATGCTGCTTTACTCTATACCAATATGTTTTACTCTATACCAATATGCTGCTTTACTGTATACCAATATGTTTTACTCTATACCAATATGCTGCTTTACTGTATACCAATATGCTGCTTTACTGTATACCAATATGCTGCTTTACTCTATACCAATATGCTGCTTTACTCTATACCAATATGCTGCTTTACTCTATACCAATATGTTTTACTCTATACCAATATGCTGCTTTACTGTATACCAATATGTTTTACTCTATACCAATATGCTGCTTTACTGTATACCAATATGCTGCTTTACTCTATACCAATATGCTGCTTTACTGTATACCAATATGCTGCTTTACTGTATACCAATATGCTGTTTTACTCTATACCAATATGCTGCTTTACTGTATACCAATATGCTGCTTTACTCTATACCAATATGCTGCTTTACTCTATACCAATATGTTTTACTCTATACCAATATGCTGCTTTACTGTATACCAATATGTTTTACTCTATACCAATATGCTGCTTTACTGTATACCAATATGTTTTACTCTATACCAATATGCTGCTTTACTGTATACCAATGCTGTTTTACTCTATACCAATATGCTGCTTTACTGTATACCAATATGTTTTACTCTATACCAATATGCTGCTTTACTGTATACCAATATGTTTTACTCTATACCAATATGCTGCTTTACTGTATACTAATGCTGTTTTACTCTATACCAATATGCTGCTTTACTGTATACCAATATGCTGTTTTACTCTATACCAATATGCTGCTTTACTGTATACCAATATGCTGCTTTACTCTATACCAATATGCTGCTTTACTCTATACCAATATACTGTTTTACTCTATACCAATATGCTGCTTTACTGTATACCAATATGCTGCTTTACTGTATACCAATATGCTGCTTTACTCTATACCAATATGCTGCTTTACTCTATACCAATATGCTGTTTTACTCTATACCAATATGCTGCTTTACTGTATACCAATATGTTTTACTCTATACCAATATGCTGCTTTACTGTATACCAATGCTGTTTTACTCTATACCAATATGCTGCTTTACTGTATACCAATATGCTGCTTTACTCTATACCAATATGCTGCTTTACTCTATACCAATATGCTGTTTTACTCTATACCAATATGCTGCTTTACTGTATACCAATATGTTTTACTCTATACCAATATGCTGCTTTACTGTATACCAATGCTGTTTTACTCTATACCAATATGCTGCTTTACTGTATACCAATGCTGTTTTACTCTATACCAATATGCTGCTTTACTGTATACCAATGCTGTTTTACTCTATACCAATATGCTGCTTTACTGTATACCAATATGCTGTTTTACTCTATGCTAATATGCTGCTTTACTGTATACCAATATGTTTTACTCTATATCAATATGCTGCTTTACTGTATACCAATATGCTGCTTTACTGTATACCAATGCTGTTTTACTCTATACCAATATGCTGCTTTACTGTATACCAATATGCTGTTTTACTCTATGCCAATATGCTGCTTTACTGTATACCAATATGTTTTACTCTATATCAATATGCTGCTTTACTCTATACCAATATGCTGCTTTACTGTATACCAATGCTGTTTTACTCTATACCAATATGCTGCTTTACTGTATACCAATATGCTGTTTTACTCTATGCCAATATGCTGCTTTACTCTATACCAATATGTTTTACTCTATACCAATATGCTGCTTTACTGTATACCAATATGCTGTTTTACTCTATGCCAATATGCTGCTTTACTGTATACCAATATGTTTTACTCTATATCAATATGCTGCTTTACTGTATACCAATATGTTTTACTCTATACCAATATGCTGCTTTACTGTATACCAATATGTTTTACTCTATACCAATATGCTGCTTTACTGTATACCAATGCTGTTTTACTCTATACCAATATGCTGCTTTACTGTATACCAATATGTTTTACTCTATACCAATATGCTGTTTTACTGTATACCAATATACTGTTTTACTGTTAACCAATATTCTGCTTTCCTGTATACCAATGCTGTTTTACTCTATGCCAATATACTGTTTTACTGTATACCAATATGCTGCTTAGCTGTATACCAATATGCTGCTTTACTGTATACCAATATGTTGCTTTACTGTATACCAATATGCTGCTTTACTGTATACCAATATGCTGTTTTACTCTATACCAATATGCTGTTTTACTCTATACCAATATGCTGTTTTTACTATATACCAATATGCTGTTTTACTCTATACCAATATGCTGTTTTTACTGTATACCAATATGCTGCTTTACTGTATACCAATATGCTGTTTTACTCTATACCAATATGCTGTTTTTACTGTATACCAATATGCTGCTTTACTGTATACCAATATGCTGCTTTACTGTATACCAATATGCTGCTTTACTGTATACCAATATTCTGCTTTACTGTATACCAATATGCTGTTTTACTCTATACCAATATGCTGTTTTACTGTATACCAATATACTGTTTTTACTGTATACCAATATGCTGCTTTACTGTATACCAATATGCTGCTTTACTGTATACCAATATGCTGTTTTACTCTATACCAATATGCTGTTTTACTGTATACCAATATTCTGCTTTCCTGTATACCAATGCTGTTTTACTCTATACCGATATGCTGTCTTACTTTATACCAATGTGCTGTTTTACACTACACCAATCTTCTGCCTTTCTCTATACCAATACGTTGCTTTTTGTAATAAAATCATGATTTATTATATACCACTATGCTGCTTTATACAAACATGCGGTTTTACTTTAAATTAATAGACGGCTTTACCTAAGACAAGTACGGTGTTTTTGCGCCATTCCAATATGCTGCTTTACTCAGCATCAATATTCATATTTACTAAATACCAATACGTTTCTTAACTTTTCATCAAAATACTTATTATACCAATATGCTGCCTAACTCTGTACCAACATTCTGCCTTCTACATAACAATATACTGTTTTACTCTATATAAATATGTTGATTTATTTCACATCAGATTGTTGCTTTACTCTATACGATAACGATTCTTTACTTTTAAAAATAGGTTTATATACTCTATACCAATATGCTGCTTTTTTCTTAAAAATACGCTGATTTAGTCTTTCCTTATATGTTGCTTTACTCTTTATGTTCGTTTACTCTTTACCAACAAGCTGATTTGTACCAATATGCTGTTTTTCTCTAAACCAATATGCTGCGTTATACCAATATAATGTTCATTACCAACATGCTGCTTTATCCCCTACTAATGTTTTCTCCATAACAATAGTCTGTTTTATTCTTTGCAAATATGTTGCTTTATATCAGAATGCTGCATTAGTCTTTACAAATATGCTGCTTTAGTCTTTACCAATAGCCTACTATATACCAATATGCCGCTTTAGTCTTTACCAATAGGCTACTATATACCAATATGCCACTTTAGTCTTTACCAATAGGCTACTGTATACCAATATGCTGCTTTAGTCTTTACCAATAGCCTACTATATACCAATATGCCGCTTTAGTCTTTACCAATAGGCTACTATATACCAATATGCCACTTTAGTCTTTACCAATAGGCTACTATATACCAATATGCCGCTTTAGTCTTTACCAATAGGCTACTGTATACCAATATGCCGCTTTAGTCTTTACCAATAGGCTACTGTATACCAATATGCGGCCTTTCTTTTTTACCAATAGGCTACTGTATACCAATATGCCGCTTTAGTCTTTACCAATAGGCTACTGTATACCAATATGCTGCTTTAGTCTTTACCAATAGGCTACTATATACCAATATGCCGCTTTAGTCTTTACCAATAGGCTACTGTATACCAATATGCCGCTTTAGTCTTTACCAATAGGCTACTATATACCAATATGCCGCTTTAGTCTTTACCAATAGGCTACTATATACCAATATGCCGCTTTAGTCTTTACCAATAGGCTACTGTATACCAATATGCTGCTTTAGTCTTTACCAATAGACTACTGTATACCAATATGCCGCTTTAGTCTTTACCAATAGGCTACTGTATACCAATATGCCGCTTTAGTCTTTACCAATAGGCTACTGTATACCAATATGCCGCTTTAGTCTTTACCAATAGGCTACTATATACCAATATGCCGCTTTAGTCTTTACCAATAGCCTACTATATACCAATATGCCGCTTTAGTCTTTACCAATAGGCTACTATATACCAATATGCCGCTTTAGTCTTTACCAATAGGCTACTGTATACCAATATGCCGCTTTAGTCTTTACCAATAGGCTACTGTATACCAATATGCGGCCTTTCTTTTTTACCAATAGGCTACTGTATACCAATATGCCGCTTTAGTCTTTACCAATAGGCTACTGTATACCAATATGCTGCTTTAGTCTTTACCAATAGCCTACTATATACCAATATGCTGCTTGAGTCTTTACCAATAGGCTACTGTATACCAATATGCCGCTTAAGTCTTTACCAATAGGCTACTATATACCAATATGCTGCTTTAGTCTTTACCAATAGGCTACTGTATACCAATATGCGGCCTTTCTTTTTTACCAATAGGCTACTGTATACCAATAAGCCGCTTTAGTCTTTACCAATAGGCTACTGTATACCAATATGCTGCTTTAGTCTTTACCAATAGGCTACTATATACCAATATGCCGCTTTAGTCTTTACCAATAGCCTACTATATACCAATATGCCGCTTTAGTCTTTACCAATAGGCTACTGTATACCAATATGCTGCTTTAGTCTTTACCAATAGGCTACTGTATACCAATATGCTGCTTTAGTCTTTACCAATAGCCTACTATATACCAATATGCCGCTTTAGTCTTTACCAATAGGCTACTATATACCAATATGCCGCTTTAGTCTTTACCAATAGGCTACTGTATACCAATATGCCGCTTTAGTCTTTACCAATAGGCTACTGTATACCAATATGCGGCCTTTCTTTTTTACCAATAGGCTACTGTATACCAATATGCCGCTTTAGTCTTTACCAATAGGCTACTGTATACCAATATGCTGCTTTAGTCTTTACCAATAGGCTACTATATACCAATATGCTGCTTTAGTCTTTACCAATAGGCTGCTATATACCAATATGCTGCTTTAGTCTATACCAATAGACTACTGTATACCAATATGCTGCTTTAGTCTTTACCAATAGGCTACTATATACCAATATGCTGCTTTAGTCTTTACCAATAGGCTACTATATACCAATATGCTGCTTTAGTCTATACCAATAGACTACTGTATACCAATATGCTGCTTTAGTCTTTACCAATAGGCTACTGTATACCAATATGCCCCTTTAGTCTTTACCAATAGGTTACTGTATACCAATATGCCGCTTTAGTCTTTACCAATAGACTACTGTATACCAATATGCCGATTTAGTCTTTACCAATAGGCTACTGTATACCAATATGCTGCTTTAGTCTTTACCAATAGGCTACTGTATACCAATATGCCGCTTTAGTCTTTATTAATAGGCTACTGTATACCAATATGCTGCTTTAGTCTTAACCAATATGCTACAATATACCAATATGCGGCCTTTCTTTTTACCAATATGCTACTGTATACCAATATGCTGCCTTTCTTTTTACCAAGTTGCTACTTATGCCAATATGCTGCTTTTACCTTTACCAGTATACTGCTTTATACCAACATGCTGCTCTATACCAACATGCTGCTCTATACCAACATGCTGCTCTATACCAACATGCTGCTTTATACCAACCTGCTGCTTTATACCAACATGCTGCTTTATACCAACATGCTGCTTTATACCAACATGCTGCTCTATACCAACATGCTGCTCTATACCAACCTGCTGCTCTATACCAACATGCTGCTTTATACCAACCTGCTGCTCTATACCAACATGCTGCTTTATACCAACATGCTGCTCTATACCAACATGCTGCTTTATACCAACATGCTGCTCTATACCAACATGCTGCTTTATACCAACATGCTGCTCTATACCAACATGCTGCTCTATACCAACATGCTGCTTTATACCAACATGCTGCTCTATACCAACATGCTGCTTTATACCAACATGCTGCTCTATACCAGCATGCTGCTTTATACCAACATGCTGCTCTATACCAACATGCTGCTTTATACCAACATGCTGCTCTATACCAACATGCTGCTTTATACCAACATGCTGCTCTATACCAACATGCTGCTTTATACCAACATGCTGCTCTATACCAACATGCTGCTCTATATCAACATGCTGCTTTATATCAACATGCTGCTCTATACCAACATGCTGCTTTATACCAACATGCTGCTTTATACCAACATGCTGCTTTATACCAACATGCTGCTTTATACCAACATGCTGCTTTATACCAACATGCTGCTCTACACCAACCTGCTGCTCTATACCAACCTGCTGCTCTATACCAACCTGCTGCTTTATACCAACATGCTGCTCTATACCAACCTGCTGCTTTATACCAACATGCTGCTCTATACCAACATGATGCTCTATACCAACATGCTGCTCTATACCAATATGCCGCTTTAGTCTTTACCAATAGGCTACTGTATACCAATATGCGGCCTTTCTTTTTTACCAATAGGCTACTGTATACCAATATGCCGCTTTAGTCTTTACCAATAGGCTACTGTATACCAATATGCTGCTTTAGTCTTTACCAATAGGCTACTATATACCAATATGCTGCTTTAGTCTTTACCAATAGGCTGCTATATACCAATATGCTGCTTTAGTCTATACCAATAGACTACTGTATACCAATATGCTGCTTTAGTCTTTACCAATAGGCTACTATATACCAATATGCTGCTTTAGTCTTTACCAATAGGCTACTATATACCAATATGCTGCTTTAGTCTATACCAATAGACTACTGTATACCAATATGCTGCTTTAGTCTTTACCAATAGGCTACTGTATACCAATATGCCGCTTTAGTCTTTACCAATAGGTTACTGTATACCAATATGCCGCTTTAGTCTTTACCAATAGACTACTGTATACCAATATGCCGATTTAGTCTTTACCAATAGGCTACTGTATACCAATATGCTGCTTTAGTCTTTACCAATAGGCTACTGTATACCAATATGCCGCTTTAGTCTTTATTAATAGGCTACTGTATACCAATATGCTGCTTTAGTCTTAACCAATATGCTACAATATACCAATATGCGGCCTTTCTTTTTACCAATATGCTACTGTATACCAATATGCTGCCTTTCTTTTTACCAAGTTGCTACTTATGCCAATATGCTGCTTTTACCTTTACCAGTATACTGCTTTATACCAACATGCTGCTTTATACCAACATGCTGCTTTATACCAACATGCTGCTTTATACCAACATGCTGCTTTATACCAACCTGCTGCTTTATACCAACATGCTGCTTTATACCAACATGCTGCTTTATACCAACATGCTGCTCTATACCAACATGCTGCTCTATACCAACCTGCTGCTCTATACCAACATGCTGCTTTATACCAACCTGCTGCTCTATACCAACATGCTGCTTTATACCAACATGCTGCTCTATACCAACATGCTGCTTTATACCAACATGCTGCTTTATACCAACATGCTGCTCTATACCAACCTGCTGCTCTATACCAACATGCTGCTTTATACCAACATGCTGCTCTATACCAACATGCTGCTTTATACCAACATGCTGCTCTATACCAACATGCTGCTTTATACCAACATGCTGCTTTATACCAACATGCTGCTTTATACCAACATGCTGCTTTATACCAACATGCTGCTCTATACCAACATGCTGCTCTATATCAACATGCTGCTTTATACCAACATGCTGCTCTATACCAACATGCTGCTTTATACCAACATGCTGCTTTATACCAACATGCTGCTTTATACCAACATGCTGCTTTATACCAACATGCTGCTTTATACCAACATGCTGCTTTATACCAACATGCTGCTCTATATCAACATGCTGCTTTATACCAACATGCTGCTTATACCAACATGCTGCTCTATATCAACATGCTGCTTTATACCAACATGCTGCTCTATACCAACATGCTGCTTTATACCAACATGCTGCTTTATACCAACATGCTGCTTTATACCACATGCTGCTTTATACCAACATGCTGCTTTATACCAACATGCTGCTCCATACCACCTGCTGCTTTATACCAACATGCTGCTTTATACCAACATGCTGCTTTATACCAACATGCTGCTTTATACCAACATGCTGCTCCATACCAACCTGCTGCTTTATACCAACATGCTGCTTTATACCAACATGCTGCTTTATACCAACATGCTGCTTTATACCAACATGCTGCTCTATACCAACATGCTGCTTTATACCAACATGCTGCTTTATACCAACATGCTGCTCTATATCAACATGCTGCTTTTTACCAACATGCTGCTCTATACCAACATGCTGCTTTATACCAACATGCTGCTTTATACCAACATGCTGCTTTATACCAACATGCTGCTTTATACCAACATGCTGCTTTATACCAACATGCTGCTCTATACCAACATGCTGCTTTATACCAACATGCTGCTTTATACCAACATGCTGCTTTATACCAACATGCTGCTCTATACCAACATGCTGCTTTATACCAACCTGCTGCTTTATACCAACATGCTGCTTTATACCAACATGCTGCTTTATACCAACATGCTGCTTTATACCAACATGCTGCTTTATACCAACATGCTGCTCTATACCAACATGCTGCTTTATACCAACATGCTGCTCTATACCAACCTGCTGCTCTATACCAACATGCTGCTTTATACCAACATGCTGCTCTATACCAACATGCTGCTTTATACCAACATGCTGCTCTATACCAACATGCTGCTTTATACCAACATGCTGCTTTATACCAACATGCTGCTTTATACCAACATGCTGCTTTATACCAACATGCTGCTCTATACCAACATGCTGCTCTATATCAACATGCTGCTTTATACCAACATGCTGCTCTATACCAACATGCTGCTTTATACCAACATGCTGCTTTATACCAACATGCTGCTTTATACCAACATGCTGCTTTATACCAACATGCTGCTTTATACCAACATGCTGCTTTATACCAACATGCTGCTCTATATCAACATGCTGCTTTATACCAACATGCTGCTTTATACCAACATGCTGCTCTATATCAACATGCTGCTTTATACCAACATGCTGCTCTATACCAACATGCTGCTTTATACCAACATGCTGCTTTATACCAACATGCTGCTCCATACCAACCTGCTGCTTTATACCAACATGCTGCTTTATACCAACATGCTGCTTTATACCAACATGCTGCTTTATACCAACATGCTGCTCCATACCAACCTGCTGCTTTATACCAACATGCTGCTTTATACCAACATGCTGCTTTATACCAACATGCTGCTTTATACCAACATGCTGCTCTATACCAACATGCTGCTCTATATCAACATGCTGCTTTATACCAACATGCTGCTCTATACCAACATGCTGCTTTATACCAACATGCTGCTCTATACCAACCTGCTGCTTTATACCAACATGCTGCTCTATACCAACATGATGCTCTATACCAACATGCTGCTCTATACCAACATGCTGCTTTATACCAACATGCTGCTCTATACCAACATGATGCTCTATACCAACCTGCTGCTCTATACCAACCTGCTGCTCTATACCAACCTGCTGCTCTATACCAACATGCTGCTCTATACCAACCTGCTGCTCTATACCAACCTGCTGCTTTATACCAACATGCTGCTCTATACCAACCTGCTGCTTTATACCAACATGCTGCTTTGCTCCATACCCACATGGTGCTTTACTCTATTCAAACATGGTGTTTTACTTTAAACCAATATGCCCCTTAGCTATATACCATCGTTGCTTTACTCTAAACCAATTTGCTACTTGAGCAGTAGATATTTTAATTAATTATACTATGCCATTTGATTTTATACCATTTGAATTAGCCTTCGCACTGTAACATATTCATAACAGTGGCATACAGATGAAAACATGAAAACAAATGGCATTTGGGTTTTTTTAGGGACATATTTTTTTTTCATTTCAAATTGCCGTAGTGTTGCTGTTTTTTGCCGTTTTATATTGTTTATTTTTATTTGTTTATTTCGCTGCTATGTATTAATATTAATTTATTTAATATAAATGTAAACAAAAAGCCAGTTTTACATACTGGTACATCTGAAATTCCCATTTCACAGTATGGGTTTTATAGTAGTTTTGTCCAAGACATGTTTCCAGGCGAGTATCTGCCAGCTTGCTGATAGTGTACCTTAACGTGTGTAGAACTGCTCATTGTTCAACAGCAGCTGTTTTCAGGAAGAGTGGGGTGATGGGAATGGGGGATGCTGACCTTTTCATATCTATTACTCGACTGTCTAAATACGTGTTTGGATTGTCTATAGCATTAATTCTTCTTAAGGTGGTATTCGGATGTTCCTGTCGACCTTAACACTTTAGTTTATGCACAGGCTGCTTATAAATTACCACGATTGTTAGAAGTACGAATCTTAAAATATATCATTATAAAGGTAAATTATTTATAATTCTATAAATTATATATATCAAAGCACGATGGGATTTCAGCTAAAAACAAATATCGAAGTCAGAGGTGATTATTGGGATGATAGCGTGATTTCAAAAGTAGGTAGTCATGGTTTTCTAAGTTCAAAATTAGCTATCTCCGCAGCTCGGAAAGGACATACATTTTTTGCAATGGAACGACGGATGTTGTGTTTTTTTGTTTTTTGTTGTTGTTGTTTTTGGGTTTTTTTGTTTTTTGTTTTGGTTGCGTGAGACCAAAATGTCCAAATTGTCGGATACTTTCTTTAACTGTTAGCCAGTTATACACAACTTGATCGAGGTTCAGTAAATAGTGTTGTTTAGTCACCTCACACTGGAAGCACCTGTCAACATGAACCAGATTAACATCAGTTAGAAATTGGAGATTGAAGGTTTAATTCGGCGACGAACATTGCTAGAGAAATATATAGGGAAGATAACTATTTTAATGGGTTACTCATAATTATCGCTACACGATCAACAAAACACTATGGAAACAAAGAAAGTGTCGTGTATGCACGGTAGAGCCTTTGCCTAACACCTGCTTTTTAAGTCAACTAATTTACCGTGATCTACCGAGTGGTAGAGTCGCGGGATGGTAACTTCTCTGATTGCTTGCCTCTTACTGCGTGGGTTCGAGTCCCGGTGCACCGATCGTTCTACCCAGACATTTGTATTGGGTCCTTCTCCAGCAAAATAGTTGGATGCCGCTATAATGACCATATTTGTTACGCTGTGATGTATTTTTACAACGAAAACAAGCCAATCCTATCATTCTTTCTTTTTCGCAGTATCAGACGAGAGAAAATCCACAGTTGGTAGTTATCATGATATGCTGCGTAATCACATAGTCTATATAAGTTCTTGGTCCTTTATTTGTTATGTTTACGAACCGTAGGGGGAGGGGAGCATCTTTTTACTACATGTATAAGTCAAACATATAATATCCATATTATTTAATTTAATATTTAATGTTGGAATGTTTTGTCTTGATAATGAAATATGATATACAAAAAGTCCATTTATTTTTGAATATGTGCACAGTTAATCTGATTACTTCACCGCCGCGTTTTTAAGTTATCAATTGTTGTCCAGTTTTGTATTAGAGGTATTGTACAATGTCGGTCCGTTTTACTTCATACATCAACTCTGCGCTGTAATTTCTTCAAACAAAAAAGAATACGGTGGTCTATTGTTTGCCAGTCAGTGAAATATAATTTATTAGTGAAATGCAATTAAATTTTCACCGTAAAATAGCACGTTTAGGACCTTCTTACTGGAATACCAATCATTCAACTAAAGCGTAATCAAATAAACTGACCAATGTATATGCCTGTTTATAAAACAGTAAAATGTCTTGAAATCGCGGCCCTGCCCTAAGTAGGTCTATAATTAGATGTTCCAAGATAGTTGAGGTACTAACCAAATGTATATTTTACGTGCGTTTAGGTGCAACATTTAGCTGCAACATTTAGATGCAACATTTTGGTGCAACCGTTCCAAGGCAGTACTTGTCGGGTTGGCCTTTTTTTCTTAAGTGACTCATCACAGATTTGTTCTTACTTTTACATTTGGGTTACATGTAAATACTTTTGTCCTGTGCCTTTTCAAATTTCGGTATATGTTGCAATGCTCATAGGACTGTGTCATATATTCTTATTGAAGGTGCAACATTAAGGTGTAACATGCAACTCTATGCATACACGAAGACATTAGTTAAATCATTCAGGCTAAGTACGCACGGTATATTTAGACACAAAAGCGGGGAGTACCAACGAATACTGAATATAAATATAAAAAAGGAATATTCAATATAACCATAAGTTTTATCATTCACTTTAAAACAAACACACGTGTGTAAAAAACCGAACTATTGTTTCTATATTTATATTCATACAAGTGAACGTGGTCACAAAAAGCCAAAGTATTATTAATTTTTTATTTTTGATGACATAATAACAGATAAAGTAATACAAAATTCACATTTAAAACACAAAGTTTGTCATCAATATAAATATAATATGTCATTTTCAATATTAAGCCGTCATCGTACTTACAGCAACGACAGGTGTGCATGTATCAATTAAGTATCAATTCTAAAGAGAAACACGTACATTTAGTTAAATTGTAATTAACTATTATCGCTGACAATATACTCTAAATGGTTTTGATTTACATATATATGTTTTAATTAAATTAAAGTGTCAAACAACATGCAAAGCCTACGGAGACCTTCTCGTTACACTTGCTTCTATAAATGTAAATATTAAATATGACAGTCGTTTTGAAATAGTTGTAGTTATATTTTAGTGATATGTAAAACCTAAGTCAACAAATAATAAAATTAACTTTTTTCACCACAAAACAGTACACAAAACAATAAAGGGAGATAATGGCAGCTGGAATGATCAATTTGTATTTAATGTGACACGTCAATGGCGCACCTTACTATACACCCTTATAAAGGAAATGCATTAATGTTTCAACATTTGGTGGGTAGTCTTAAATATATTTTAAATAAATTTATTTTTTTTGTTTTAATTCTTAACGTTTGTTGTTGCTTCTGATTTTGCATTTCATTGAAGTCTGTTGATGTGTTTTACCTGCCATATTCATCCATGAGTTATATTTCAGAAGGTCAAACAAACCGATATTAGAATATGCATACATGGAACGGTCAACAATTACAGTTAGCTATTTTAAATGTGTCTATATACTCCGCGGAGAATCTGCGAGAAGTGATTTCGAATGGTTTTTCTTCCTTTTAAGTTCCGTACTGGCTGGTGATATTACAATAGTCAGAGCCAGCTAAATGTTGGTGCCTTGCATATATGTAGACATAATATACATGTATTTATCAAATTAAATAGACATAATTCGCGTCTCTATTTCGTTCATTTTTTACACGAATCTTAATATAGCTAAAGACCCAAACATCGTTGTTTTTTTTTTTTTTCATTTTCGTTATATGCGTGATTAAATTACAAAAGCACGTTGTTTGACGGTCATCTGCTCACTTTGTGTAAAACATGTAAACACTTCACCAGGAAGTATATTTTCTGTTTTATAGAAGTTTTTAAAGCTATAAAAACAGTCATGGGATACGGAATTCTACTACGTAAAGCCCACACCATGTTATTTTGTATATGAGGGATCATGTCAATGTATTCTATATAGGAAGTTTTAATACAACTTAGCACTCTCAACAAAGTCTACACCACCGTAACATCTTCTTCCCTGTCTGGATCCTCGAATCTGCTACTATATTTACAAACATCCGGGGCTTCATCTCCACGTGAGTTTTCGTCTTTTCTTGGCGTTAGCTCGTTACTATGAGGTTTTGAATTGGAAATTTTAGTACTATACTCCACAGCTTTTGCCCGAAGGATTGCAATACTCTCGGACCTTAGGTCGTGGGCCTCACGGTCCCGAACCACGTCCTCGGGAATGTCAGATATAACATCGCCCTCACCGCCACGATGACCGTCTGTTTTGAGAGTTTCCGATGCCTCAATTGACTTCTTGTGCATACCTGCAAAAGACGACTCAGATTTTTACTTTTCTGTCTAAATATTAGCTTATACGACGCAAAAAATCTTCGTTGATGCTAGTCAGTTCATTACTTGAAAAAATGGCCCCTTTAATCTTTCTAAACCTCAGAGAACTTGCGTGTTTGATGAATATTGAATTATTATTCCCATTGTTTGAGAAGCACTCGTGTGTGAGTCTTTTACACCACAGAGACCTATTTTCATCGTTATAGCGGCATCCACCTATTTTGGCGGAAGAGACACAGGGGTTAAACCACCAGCGCACCGCATGTCAGCTGGTAAACCTTCCCACATTAAATCATTTACTCCGAACAGGACTCGAACTCAAACGGTGAGAGGTTTAGCCGTCAGAAAAGTTATGGAAGCATTAGAGTTCAGGTCATTTGTTAAAATATCAACAATTGTATAAAAGCTACAGAAGACAATGTAGAGATAATGCAACCGTATCCAAATATGACAAAGTCTTATCGTTGTAAGTCGTTGTATATTGGCGGATATCAAAGTCCTGGGAATGTTTCTAGATGCTGACTGTTAAAGGGATGTGAACTGAAATATCATCTACCTTAGGATTTAAGGGGAGGTTACTACTGTCATCTTGTTTTTCTGTAAAACGTTTTCAGCATCTGTTGTGGTCAGAAATGGAATACTTTGGAATTGTATTAATTACATTTGTATTTTTTTGGCAAGTATCATATTAGTTCATAATAGATTACAAAAAAGCAGGTATTTCCCTCTATGAATTACAGACAGTATGCATAAGCCAAAACATCAATTAGTGAATATTGACAAACACAAACACGCATCTGCTTTTTGCATGTACTTCTTTGACATTTGAAATTTAAAATATATCTACAAATATTAATATACTTTCTATTTCTTTATAAAATCAAAATAAACAATAAATAAACAATGGTTTACGGAATGTTCGTCTACTATTTAAATCTTAACGCACTAGGAAATCGTGAGTGTGTGACTGCGGATATAAGAGTTTGATTAAACAATACTCACTCAGTAGCCAGGGTGCACAGGAGTCCATGACGCCATCTTTGGCGCTCTTCAGGATAGTTTCCGGAAGCGGAAGTGAATGTCGAACCATCGCCCCATAGAGTCCGTACTCAGCCATAATACTGCTTCGGCCCCATGTCTTTTCAGTCTTGCGCCATTTTGCTCTTCGATTTTGAAACCATACCTAAAATAGATTAAGGGTGAGTGGAAAGGGAAACAACTATGTTATTTAAACCATAATTAGCAGAAATACTTAATTATTATCGTGACACGTGTTATAAAATAATTAGACATTATATTATTTAAACCACTCTAATAATTAAAGTTAAAAATACTCGTTTCGATAAAATGTGAAATGCGAAAGTAATCCTGTATTTCTTTTAGAGATTTGTAAGTGTGGGAGGAATCATAGTAAAAAGTACCCAAGATATTGAGGCAAGTCACTCATACACCCATATTGAGGCACGACACCCATACACCCTCCAGTGCCTTATAAATGTGATGCGACTTCATGAACACAAGTACAGGTTTGTATTCAGGTATATATTAATGTCATTATGTATTTGCTTGTGATCCATAATAGAACTGATTCAATATATCGAAATAACAATAAACAATCAATTATTCAATCCAATTGATTAAACATTTCAATTAATGCCAATATTGAAATTTGTCAGAGATGCTGACTATTTGATTTATTCAATTAAATTCAAATAAATATCCTAATTAACCCCTGGTATTCGACTTGAAATATTTGTATTGAGCTGCATCATAGCTGTGATAGAGGCTGCCATTGAAAGTAATGAAAACATAAAATATGAATGGTTCTATTAATTAATAAATAAAACGATTCAATTTCAATTAAGAGCAAGGTGGGTAGGATAGGGAGATATGTTCCGATTGATTAATATGTTGAGTGTTCCGTGCTTATTTTCCATTATCCCTCGGTATTAAGGGGATTATTATTTAAGCTAGTCTGAGTGTTGTAAATGGTCGTTAGCGATTATTTTTCTCTCTTGGGAATTCCTTAACGCGGAATTCAGAAAATAATCAGGAACTGATTTCTGTCGAGACGGGATTGTGACTGGAAAACAAATTGTAATCTGTCTGTTTATTAACCATGAATGGTTGAAGTAGCCTCAATCAAACTGCGCTTCATCGTTTGTTATCGCGAGACTGTAGCTTTCACATCTTCGCGAGACTGTAGCGTTCGCCATGCTATATCTGCTGGCTGGAGAAAGTGGATTGGTCAAGGGGACGTAATATATCCCCAGGCAACAGTCAGGGTTATCATTCTTAGGACAACTGACGAGACACATCTAACATCCGTAGAACCAGCATTCGACATTCTAACAACGCATAATAAATTCTTTTTTCTTTTCAAATTTTATGCACAAGCAACGATAAGTATTGAACAGGACGAAGCAGCAAATTGTGTATATCCTGATCGGACAGCCTCCATCGGGTAACTGGGCTGGGTTAGGTTTGACCTTTCTACAAATACCTGATCAGTTCTTGCCAAGCAGGATAAAAAGTTATGCTATGATATATTAATATATGATGCTAAGCCTTCTCGTAATCCGATTTGATAAAAGAAGATGGTATTTAGTGGTTCACCTATAATAAATGAACCATGTAAACACATAATAATAGCAAACCATATGTGTTTGGGTTGGTCGGAATGCTAATTTACCTTAGGTTCTGTCTTGTCCCTTAGTCAAGACAACTCTTATCACAACTTTAAAAGTAAAATAGTGTAAGACCTGAATATCTTATTTCATCATTTTCTAATCTATTTTAGGGTTTGGACCAAAGCAAACTCTAATAAACCAAACAAATAATTGTTCGATGAAAAGTTTCCGCAAAACGCTGTTCATTGATGTCATAGATCTCACTCGTCATTGTAAACAGGAACTCCCTATCTGAGCCAAGCTGCAAAGATAACTATTTTTAAATGTTGATGTTACATGGTAACTTACGTTAAAATCGAATGCTATGCCATCCGGGTTATCCACTCTGACGTCGATATCTATTTTAAGAGATCCCTATCGTACCCTCTGATAACTGAGGTAATGCTTTCAATTTAAATTAAAGTATACGTTTGTGCATGAATTATGCACACATTTCACAGAAAGAAGTAGATTACGTTGTTACATGTATTAAATACAGACAAACTGTCGGATACCAACTCAAACAGGTATTTCCGCTTAATATAGACGTGCAATCCGAGAGAACACCTTGTTTCAGTGACATTACACTTCCACCGAATATTTTTTATTTAGTCAAGGCAAAGTTGACACATTTATATATATACAAATTTATATATCTGCACGGTTATACATCTACACGGTGTATATCTAAATATTCAAGTACTGCATAGTGTAAATATTTCTGAAGGTACTTATCGTTAAGTACCAACAAAACTAACGGTCGCATTCGAACATCCAGATGCTAAGATATGATTTCGTTTGTAGTATGCGTTTATTGTGACCAAACGTGTAGTATGTGTCCCTTGTGACATAACGTGTAGTATGCGTCCCTTGTGACCTAACGTGTAGTATGTTTCCCTTGTGACCTAACGTGTAGTATGTGTCCCTTGTTACCTAACGTATAGTATGTGTCCCTTGTAACCTAACGTGTAGTATGTGTCCCTTGTTACCTAATGTGTAGTATGTGTCCCTTGTGACCTTACGTGTAGTATGCGTCCCTTGTGATCTAACGTGTAGTATGCGTCCCTTGTGATCTAACGTGTAGTATGTGTCCCTTGTTACCTAACGTATAGTATGTGTCCCTTGTAACCAAACGTGTAGTATGTGTCCCTTGTGACCTAACGTGTAGTATGCGTCCCTTGTGATCTAACGTGTAGTATGCGTCCCTTGTGACCTAACGTGTAGTATGTGTCCCTTGTTACCTAACGTATAGTATGTGTCCCTTGTAACCTAACGTGTAGTATGTGTCCCTTGTTACCTAACGTGTAGTATGCGTCCCTTGTGACCTAACGTGTAGTATGTATCCCTTGTGACCTAACGTGTAGTATGCGTCTCTTGTGACCTAACGTGTAGTATGTGTCCCTTGTGACCTAGCGTTTAGTATGTGTCCCTTGTGACCTAACGTGTAGTGTGCATCTCTCGTGCTCTTACGTGTAGTATGTGCCCGTCGTTCTCTAACGTGTAGTATGCGTCCCTTGTGACCTAACGTGTATTATGTATCTACTGTTACCTAACGTGTGGTATGTATCCATTGTGACCTAACGTGTAGTATGTGTCCTTTGTTACCTAACGTGTAGTTTGGGTCCCTTGTGATCTAACGTGTAGTATTCGTCCCTCGTGACCAAACGTGTAGTATGCGTCCCTAATAACCAAACGTGCGGTATGTGTCCCTTGTGACCTAGCGTGTAATATGTGTCCCTTGTGACCTAACGTGTAGTATGTATCCCTTGTGACCTAACGTGTAGTATTTGTTCCTTGTTACCTAACGTGTAGTATGTGTCCCTTGTTACCTAACGTGTAGTATGTATCTTGTTACCTAACGTGCAGTATGTGTCCCTTGTGACCTAACGTGTTGTATGTATCCCTTGCTACCAAACGTGTAGTATGTGTCCCTTGTTACCTAACGTGTAGTATGTGTCCCTTGTGTCCTAACGTGTAGTATGTGTCCCTTGTGACCTAACGTGTAGTATGTTTCCCTTGTGACCTGACGTGTATTACGTGTCCCTTGTGACCTTACGTGTAGTATGTGCCCCATGTGACCTAACGTGTAGTATGTGCCCCATGTGACCTAACGTGTAGTATGTATCCCTTGTTACCTAACGTGTGGTATGTGTCCCTTGTTACCTAACGTGTAGTATGTGTCCCTTGTGACCTAACGTGTAGTATGTATCCCTTGTGACCTAACGTGTAGAATGTGTCCCATGTGACCTAACGTGTAGAATGTGTCCCTTGTTACCTAACGTGTAGTATGTATCCCTTGTGACCTAACGTGTATATATCTCTTGTGACCTAATGTGTAGTATGTGTCCCTTGTGACCTAACGTGTAGTATTTGTCCTTTGGGACCTAACGTGTAGTATGTGTTCTTTGTGTCCCTACGTGTAGTACGTGTTCCTTGTAACCTAACGTGTAGTATGTGTTCCTTGTGACCTAACATGTAGTATGTTTCCCTTGTGACCTAACGTGTAGTACGTGTCACTTGTGAACTTACGTGAAGTATGTGTCCCTTGTGACCTGACGTGTAGTATGTGTCCCTTGTGACCTAACATGTAGTATGTTTCCCTTGTGACCTAACGTGTAGTACCTGTCACTTGTGAACTTACGTGAAGTATGTGTCCCTTGTGACCTAACGTGTAGTATGTGTCCCTTGTGACCTAACGTGTAGAATGTGTCCCTTGTGACCTAACGTGTAGTATGTGTTCCTTGTGACCTAACGTGTAGTATGCGTCCCTTGTGTCCTCACGTGTAGTATGTCTCCCTTGTTAACTAAGGTGTAGTATGTGTCCCTTGTGTCCTAACGTGTAGTACGTGTCACTTGTGAACTTACGTGAAGTATGTGTCCCTTGTGACCTAACGTGTAGTATGTGTCCCTTGTGACCTAACGTGTAGAATGTGTCCCTTGTGACCTAACGTGTAGTATGTGTACCTTGTTACCTAACGTGTAGTATGTGTCCCTTGTGTCCTCACGTGTAGTATGTCTCCCTTGTTAACTAAGGTGTAGTATGTTTCCCTTGTGACCTAACGTGTAGTATGTGTCACTTGTGAACTTACGTGAAGTATGTGTCCCTTGTGACCTAACGTGTAGTATGTGTCCCTTGTGACCTAACGTGTAGAATGTGTCCCTTGTGATCTAACGTGTAGTATGTGTACCTTGTTACCTAACGTGTAGTATGTGTCCCTTGTGTCCTCACGTGTAGTATGTCTCCCTTGTTAACTAAGGTGTAGTATGTATCCCTTGTGTCCTAACGTGTAGTATGTGTCCCTTGTTACCTAACGTGTAGTTTGGGTCCCTTGTGACCTAACGTGTAGTATGAGTCCCTTGTGACCAAACGTGTAGTATGCGTCCCTAATAACCAAACGTGCGGTATGTGCACCTTGTGACCTAACGTGTAATATGTGTCCCTTGTGACCTAACGTGTAGTATGTATTCCTTTGGTACCTAACGTGTAGTATGTGTCCCTTGTGACCTAACGTGTAGTATGTATCCCTTGTGACCTAACGTGTAGTATGTGTCCCTTGTTAACTAACGTGTAGTATGTGTCCCTTGTTACCTAACGTGTAGTATGTATCTCTTGTTACCTAACGTGTAGTATGTGTCCCTTGTGACCTAACGTGTAGTATGTATCCCTTGTTACCTAACGTGTAGTATGTGTCCCTTGTTACCTAACGTGAAGTATGTGTCCCTTGTGTCCTCACGTGTAGTATGTGCCCCATGTGACCTAACGTGTAGTATGTATCCCTTGTTACCTAACGTGTGGTATGTGTCCCTTGTTACATAACGTGTAGTATGTGTCCCTTGTGACCTAACGTGTAGTATGTATCCCTTGTGACCTAACGTGTAGTATATATCCCTTGTGACCTAACGTGTAGTATGTGTCCCTTGTGACCTAACGTGTGGTATGTGTCCCTTGTGACCTAACGTGTAGTATGTATTCCTTTGTTACCTAACGTGTAGTATGTGTCCCTTGTGACCTAACGTGTAGTATGTTTCCCTTGTGACCTAATTTGTAGTACGTGTCCCTTGTGACCTTACGTGTAGTATGTATCCCTTGTGACCTAACGTGTAGTATGTGTCCCTTGTGACCTAACGTGTAGTATGTGTCCCTTGTGATCTAACGTGTAGTATGTATCCTTTGTGACCTAACGTGTAGTACGTGTCCCTTGTGACCTAACGTGTAGTGTGTGTCCCTTGTGACCTAACGTGTAGTATGTGTCCCTTGTGACCTAACGTGTAGTACGTGTCCCTTGTGACCTTACGTGTAGTATGTGTCCCTTGTGATCTAACGTGTAGTATGTATCCCTTGTGACCCAACTTGTAGTATGTATCCCTTGTGACCTAACGTGTAGTATGTGTCCCTTGTGATCTAACGTGTAGTATGTATCCCTTGTGACCTAACGTGTAGTACGTGTCCCTTGTGACCTTACGTGTAGTATGTGTCCCTTGTGACCTGACGTGTAGTTTGTGTCCCTTGAGTCCTCACGTGTAGTATGTGTCCCTTTTTACCTAACATGTAGTATGTGTCCCTTGAGTCCTCACGTGTAGTATGTGTCCCTTGAGGTGTCCCTTGTGTCCTCACGTGTAGAATGTGTCCCTTGTGTCCTAACGTGTAGTATGTGTCCCTTGTGACCTGACGTGTAGTATGTGTCCCTTGTGACCTAACGTGTAGTATGTGTCCCTTGTGTCCTAACGTGTAGTATGCGTCTCTTGTGACCTAACGTGTAGAATGTGTCCCTTGTTACCTAACGTGTAGTATGTGTTCCTTGTGACCTAACGTGTAGTATGTGTTCCTTGTGATCTAACGTGTAGTATGTGTTTTTTTGTGATCTAACGTGTAGTATGTGTTGCTTGTTACCTAATGTGTAGTATGTGTCCCTTGTTACCTAACGTGTAGTATGTGTTCCTTGTGACCTAACGTGTAGTATGTGTCCCTTGTTACCTAACGTGTAGTATGTGTTCCTTGTGACCTAACGTGTAGTATGTGTCCCTTGTGACCTAACGTGTAGCATGTGTCCCTTGTTACCTAACGTGTAGTATGTGTCCTTTGTTAACTAACATGTAGTATGTGTCCCTTGTGACAGTATTTGAATTAAAATCGAATTTGTTTAAATCTTACTTGGCAAAGATGTGCTTTACAACTACAGAAGTTATATTATTTCTTTGTGACTAACCGTAGGAATCTGTTTTTACAATATTTATTGTGCTTAATTTTGTAAAGCATTTACTAACAATTCGCCTGAATCATTAATAAATGATAACGAGTATTTATAAAGAGATTCATTAAGATGTACATAAATATAATGTAACTTTAATTGTCAAATTTGCATTTCATCTCACTAATGCATATGATTGTATTTTATTACATTTGATTGCTCATTATTGCTCTATCTGCATTCCTAATAAACAAAGATTTCAGTTTTATACATTATCACTATTTGAATGGAACATTTTAATTGGATATCTGTCACTTAAAATATAACGGTTTCCATTTCAATGTTTATCAAATGTTCAGAAAAGAGAGTCTGGTAACTCTAGCAATTGGATACTTCCTCAAATCTATGTCAAAGGTAAATGAAGCCGACAACCGGATCTCAACGTGTATTTACGATTCTTAAACAGAGATTACAACACAATTACAACAAAAGAGCCATTTAATTTCTTTGTGATTGACATTGGTTAGATGCACTAGAAATGTTTATCTTATCAGATTAGAAACAGTAATAATTATAAGATTAGCTAGGTAAATATACATGTATACTATATTTTCAGAAGAACAAATCGTACAACAGTCTGCTGTCCTCATAGGTAAAACACAGGGTTCACAAGGTTGGTCTAACAACAGCTACGAGAAAGGCACCAAAGGTATCAAGAAAGAAAACATTAAAGAGGGCTGCATAAATAACAGTGGACAAAATAAACAAGAAAAGAAACTGAACAACAAATGCTACAAAACTCGTAACGCATTAGAAGGTTCAAATACAGTTAGAATTAACTACAAATCAACAAAATGAAGAAATAATTAACTTATTAAAAGTAGCACGTTTGTACACATAAATGACAAAGCGTAACAGCATTGTCACCAACAGATTCAACACTGTTAATACTGGCAACTGAGACGAAATTGAATGATTCTAGCAGAGACAGTTAAAGGTGGTTTCCGAAAGTGTGTTTATATCAAATACAATTAACAAAACATTGCCACAGTTATGGAGGATTGGGCCACTAATTCAGCATTTACCCATGCTTCAGTCTAAATAAAGATTATTGTGAATACTACCTTAATAGTTAAAGTATACAAATACTGAAACATTCGCTCCATAATGATAATAACTCTTTATAAATCTATAAGTAAGCACGATGGTGGTTTTTGCTAAAAATAGATACCGACGCCAGAACGCATTACCCGCATAATGATATAGCTTGATCTCAATGGTGAGTGGTCACGTGGTTTCCTTTGTTTAAAACATTGCATACTGTGCAGCGTGGCTCGGATAGGTAATACATGGTAGTTATGACAAGTGAGGTCCTATGCTGTTCTTTTCACACAGATCAAGTAATAATTTATTTGGTTGTCTGAGAGAAAGGAATCTAGGCCAGACTGTCGGATACCATCTTTAAGATGAAGAAAGTGTTCAAGACAATATAGGGAATTGGAATTTTTACTAAATTGATATATTGCATGTGAGAACTCGTGTGCAGAAACTTTACGAAATTCCTCATCCTGTTTTGATTTTTTCGGTGTTTGAAATTGACACGAAACAGTCTATCAGATATAAGAAAACTTTTAACATTGTACTGTATCCTCTTTTACGGAAAGAGTTTTGCTAATAAGTATCGTTTAGAAACAAAGGATGGCATAAGACAAAGCAAATATGTTACTTGATTGTTGTTTTTTTATCAATCTGTCCAAAAATAAGTGATGAATTGTTGACAAACATAGAAGTATTTCCCCTATTTCTTTTATTTAGTGCGTTTGAAAATAAATAGTTGTACAATTTATTTCTCACTTGTTTAGAATGGTCTATATAGTGTTTAGGCTGATACTTCCTACTATACTTTTTACCTCATATTTTTTACTTTTTAAATGTTGAACTTACCACTTATTATTTTCAAATTTGGAACAAATAAAAAAACACCTTTATTTAAAAATAAACATAAAAAAGACACTTGTTCTGTCTAAATCTGGCATAAACGATACAGAAATAATTGTCGAAGTTAAAAGAAATCATGAAGAAAAAAGTTGACCATACTTGCTCATATGGGGATTCGAGCACTCAAGCCTCAGTTTCAAAACAGTTTGTGGCTATTTTGATATTCATTTATTGGAAGTACTGCATTCACTCTCTCTCTCTCTCTCTCTCTCTCTCTCTCTCTCTCTCTCTCTCTCTCTCTCTCTCTCTCTCTCTCTCTCTCTCTCTCTCTCTCTCTCTTAACGATATGTTAATATTGTTGGCACGCATTTCTCTACACACACTAGTATAAGTCTTCGTATACATCAAACACAACGCAATAACGGAAGCAACACACAATTATCACCAACAGCAAACTAACTTACCTGTATACGGTCCTCGGGAAGGTTGGTTTTCAGCGCGAGCACCTCGCGTGCGTAAACATCCGGGTAGTGTGCGTCCTTAAACGCTTTTTCTAGCTCCTCCAACTGGAAACTCGTAAAGATTGTCCTGGAATTCAGTCAAACATCATGGTGTTGATGAAATTGTGATTTGTGTGTGTGTGTAAAAACGCTTGAATGATTTTTACATAAGTAGATGAAAGATTGTAACAGTGCAGAAATATTCCACAATATAATATAACATATTAAATTATGTTCTTTTCAAAACTTTAAATCAAGCATATATTCGGACAAAAAATTATAAATTTATGCTTCCCCATAACAACCACTAAGACCATCTATTTTGTTTGAGTTGCCTGACAATGGTCACCATGCAAACACCGTTATTTTGTTTTTTTAAGAACACTATTATGGTCTGGTCATTACAGCGACATCCTAGGAAGCTGTCTTATTTGGCGCTGAGACGTCCCAGCTCGCAACAGCTCAATCCTGCTTATACAGGAATGTACATATTATTAATATGTCTTTATGGACAGTTTTTAGATATATAATAGGTGAAAAATTATCTTTTGAATTGCGACAGTGTTCTAGAGGGAAATTTAATCAGTTGTGTATTGGCGATTGTTTTGAACCGGATATTCCCGCTACCGGTTCTAAATGCCTCTTTTAGCGCTGCAACAGCCATCGGTCGTGGCTAATTTTGTACACAAAAGAATCCCTAGTCCCCGTCAATGTATTAGAACATTTATTTGTATTACTGAGTGGTACTATCGGCTGTCTCCTATCTGGGCTGATCGCAGACAATATTTAGATACACTCGGATATCCGATTGCAGCGAACAGTTCCGAGGATATTGAGTGAAGCCCGTCCAAGAATGTTGTGAATGCTGGGCCCATAGAGGTCGCTGATAACAGCCCGTGATTAGCGCTAATTGCCATAAACAAAAGATCGGCCGCAAGGTGGGGAATAAAGCTAATTGATGCTTTTAACTAGTTGCGCGTGCACTTTGTCTACAATTTAAATAGCCCGAAGTTGACTGACAAAGACGTAAATTGAATCCAAAGTGGTTTCTAAATTAGACCTCTTTCCTATCAATGTGTATTGGTAACATTTGTATTTAAACTAAAATACACAGAAAAGAATGGATTCAATTTACCTTAAACATGGACAATTCTAAACCGGTGACCAAGCTCTTATTCAAACATATTTTCAATAAACAAAATAAATGCAATGTATTTACAACGTTTTAAATAAAATGGCGCACTTTGTCACGACAAGAAATATAACACCATCTTTTGTTGCTATATATTAACAATTTAACAGGGTAGGTTTGCAGGATGTGTTCACGTCAGGTCAATATTCGGATCTAGTTGAAGATATCTGCGGTGGGAGTGAAATATGTGTTACCAATTTCAGAGGCGTAACGACGGTTATTTTCCTACACATATCCATCAATCTCACTGCGGAGCTCACACCGGTGCATGACACGGCACAACATATTCCGTCTTCAGCTTTCAAACAACATCCATCCAGTATTTTAACAACTGGCCACCCTATCCTCGCCGCCACAGGCAGGTATAGTCTGTGTGCAAGCGCTCAAAGGATAATGGGCACGGCGTACTTTCAAAAGATGCTGGCCATCAAACGTTCTACTCAAGGACGGTGAGGAGTGAGTGTACATTGGTCAAAAAAGTGATAGGTAAGGCAGTGTTAACTATGAAATATGCGATATTACCTTTGTTCTTTTCCTAATCCAATTTCGATTTGGATTTTCGTAATGAGGCGATATTAGTTCTATATATAACATGTTTTGACTTTGACAAGAGTTAGCAGACGTGGTGCAAAGGTTCTGAAATAGCTAAAGTTGATCTATATGCAAAGAGGGTTCAGCTAGTGGTAAGACGCCACTAAATAAGTAAAAAGAGTATAATTGTTGTCTCTTGTAAGGAGGGTCTTCTTAATTGACACCCATGACGTAGTTTTCCAGTCAGTCGTCCGCAAATTTCAATGAAACATGTATTTCCAGTGAAAGCGGATCAGTAAATTATTTTGCATAGGAGTCCGAATTTTGCTTTATTTTAAATCCACATGGTTCCCGCTTTCTTTTGATACCAAAATATCAAGATTATCTCAATATAAACTGAATGCTAAAACATAGCAACAACCTGTTCTTTACGAAAAAGATTCCATTGCCCAAATGCTCAACGTCAAGTCGGTTTTTAGTGTAGTGATCCTGAACGTAAGTCAAGAATCTGATGCTAAATGACAAGTTTTTAAATATCTTGGGCATAATGAGCAGCTTTTGGTTGGATTTTAACACTAATTCTATTGATTTTGTCTTTAAGCCAGCTTATCTTGTGTCATAAAGTGTCTGTTTACAACCTTAAAACTATGGTTTGGAATTGTTACCAGTAAAATTTGATAAATACTGTTAAATAGAATATATTATGCTTATTCTGTCTTCGGTATCATTCGGAAATAAGTAGAAATATAATTGTAATGTGATATCTTTTGCATATGTTTCAGCATTTTGTACACTTTCTCTCATTATTCAGAATAAAACCATTTTAAAACCACCCATGCATCGAACGAAAGTCAATATAATATTCAAAATATGTTTAATACATCAGTTTTTTAGTTGTTTTACACTAATAATTAACGTCCATCTGCGGATATGTCTTTGGAAAAGAGGAACACTTATCTAATGCAGGTGCATGTGTAATAGATGATCATCAAATAAAAGTTGTATTTACTTTGGAATGCAAAATATAAAACTGTACTTAGATAAAATACCAGTAGTTTTCTTTTCTGTCATTGTTCAAGTTCAACGAAATATTGCAACCATCAAATAGCATCTGAAGGGACTGTGTAAACAAACATCGCCAGTGGTTTATCATGCCATAGTGTCAAGTGATTTATCAATTCAGTTTATAAAATAAGAATCTATTTTATGATGTCAATTTTACTTAGTTTACAATACACCGAATCATTTTAGATTAATAATATAAAAGTGGGTTTTAAAAACCCATTAATAACTTTGTAAAGTTGTTGCTTGGCAATATATTTATATGTGTACTCTTAATAAACTGGTTTTCTTTAAACTCTCAAATGCTTCAAATATATACTGTTTCTAGTTTTGATTGATTGTCTCTGATGATGGCTCTCAACTGTTGGAGTATTACAGCTTATTATTGAATGTAAATAATTTATATATAAATCTACCGAATCCTCTTTTATCATTTTGAGATTTCACTGGCTTTTGACGATTAATCTCCGAGTTATTAAATCATCCGATCAATTTCATAATTTTTAACAAAGTAGACATGATAAAATTTCTTTGTTAAAATCAGCGTGAACCCTTTTTCCTTTCAGATTATTCTACAGATATGTGAAGTAGGGTCGATTTCTTTTTTCTATGTCTTTGACCAGCACGATGAATTGCAGAGTCTGACGTGTTTGACTTGTAAACTTTACTGTAGCCACCCTTTGATGAAGGCACTTGGTGGCTCATTGTACTTTAGATAGGTATCTCCGACCTCATATCGACTGTTTCTAGCAAATTAGTCCTTCAAAATCATTACAAGGCGACAAGGGCTAGATGCTCCGATAGACACACGAGTAAAGCGCCAAAGCGTGCAGAACCTTATGTTCTTCGTAATTAAATAGCGCAATTAGTCCCTGACCATGAATCACTTCTCGAATAGCTGCAATACACGGCCATACATAAAAGTGGAGGATACCCGCTTCATCAACGGCAAGCGTCCACCCCAGGCTATATTCTGACTAATTTATAAAAGTGATATAAACTATTTATAATTCATTAAGCCATCGTTTATCGAAGAAAGTTATCGGCGAGACCATCTCCCCAGCTAACAGTTCTGTTATTAGTCTAATGCGGCTAATAATGATCGCTCCCAACCTTCGGGAAGCCCCGGACCTGTTCGCAAAAGGTCAGCTGTGTAAAGTTGGCTTGGGTACATAGCGAAGGACCATTGACTATCGCAGTGAATGGAAATGAGAGCAAACGTCTGCGTATGTGTGTGCGCGCGCGCGCCATGCTTGTGTGCGCATGTATGCCAGTGGTTCTTTGTGTTCTGTCTGTTCTGGTCTCTGAATGTCTTCCTATCACTGTATGTGTTTGTATTTGGTCCGTCTTTCTGCTTTTTTTTTATTCTCGTGATTGTGATTTTAATCGTGCAATTCTCGTAAACCATGGTAAACCCCAAAGTAGCTCGTTATAGCTTATAACAGTCTTGTTTGTTTATCTAACCACAAAATCTTACATCCGCAGTTTCTTTTATTAAAATACATTCTAAACCTCCATATCAATTCTTGTTGACAACTATACAAAGTCCCGTTGACCCATAAGCGATTCATTAACGCTACTTAACGCCCAATTACCAGAAACAAAAGCATTGGAACGGTGCGACAATAGACACCGTCCGGCTTTGATGTCCATTGAACGCTATCGTTGCCATCACTAGATCCTGTGGGAGCCGTTTTCACAATTATTCGCCGCGCGCCACAAATGAAAGATGTAAAAATCACTCGATTAAATACTGTCATTATATTTCCCAATGGAGAAGCCTAATTAATTGTTTCTAATTCATAACAGTTAGTTTGCTGGCGGCGGACATGCTAATCATCTTTGATGTAATGATTTATTTGTCACCGTCCGCGCCGGTAGCTCCAGAGACTTCCCGTCCGCGCCGGTAGCTCCAGAGATTTCCCGTCCGAGAGAGTGCTTCATGATCTACACAATCCGACAACAAGCTGCTCGGACAGAATTATCTCGTCAAATTACGTTACCAAAACACCGTCATTTTTGTGTGAGTGTTATCCTTTCCTAGCACTTGCCTTACGGGTGGGTGTTCGCTTACAACTACATGCATAGGTTACTAGAAATACTCGGCAAAAAGTAACGAAGGTTTGGATAGGTATTTGGCTTATTTGTATTTAGCATGTTAAAAAATCGACAGCTATGTAAAAAATTCGAAGAAAGCGGGCTGTTTTTTTTTTAATGTAGACACGCCACTTTCCCATGTTAGAAATAAGTTTTGTTCCTTCGTTTCAACTTCGTTTAGTAATTTTATTAATTTGCATTTGTGATTGGAACACATTTTAAAATATACTGAATAGAAAATATGTAGAAGGTACGTTAAAATCTATATGCCTGTCATACCACATTTTTGCACCATCCGATATCTACCTTCCTAAAACATTTAGATGACTTTGGGTGGAATGTTGTATTTGTATTGTAAATGCAATGTACGTATTCGACTAATACTATATTTTACTTTCAAAACAATGCAGTTTATTAAACAGCATCAATAAACATGACATACGTTTGATATATTAACTCAATCGCCAAGTGTTTTAGTTTTTAACACTTAATAATATGCGTATGCACGAGCTTAGCCTTAATTACTATGTAATAAGCACGAATAATTATACCATTAAATATGAAGTTCTTACATATTTATTTATTAAAGCTAAAGCTATTTAAGTTTGCTTTTGTTTTTAAAGTTATTTTGTATTTACTTCAATTAACACATAAATATCATTACTTCTTTTATATGCACCAATTTATTTGTAATGTATTTTTGTCAATATGATATTTTAATCATTATCAGCTGCATGTATCGCGTAAATTTGCTTTGAATGAACATAAATTCAATGGTATCGTAATTTATTGGTTTTATGTATTGTTTTGGTATTTTTACATAAAACAGCGTTTCAAAATTTAATTCATAAAAACATGTAAAATTATGTACCAAATTGAAGCCAGGACAGATGTATTATAATTGACGATGGCAATATAAAATGATAACATTAAAGCTAGCTAATCTGAATCCATTTACAGATGTAAGAATATTCTGACACTACCTCACATACCTGTGTCGCCTCTTCTTCTTCTTCTTCTTCCCACTTCCGGTTGTACTAGTGTTTTCCATCGAGTCCGTGCTTTTATCACTAAAACTACTGTCTAATCCTGCAAACAGAAACAGAAATCGTCAAAGGCCCTTATGGGGAAAATGTTTGTCACAATTTTTTTCTGAATTTAAGCAAGAGAAAAAGTAACACTGGTAAAAGAAAAATACAAATATTGTTATACCATTGTCTCTAATGGTATTTATCCTAGGTACATTTATGAACACATATGAGAGAACAATATAAATCATTCTTTGACATGGTTGCAATTGGTTGTAAGTGGTTTAGAAAAAGCTTTTGATGTCTCTCATTGTTTGCTGATTCTTTCTTTATCCACGGGACATCTTCATGTACAACTGATGTGAAATTGTAAATTTCGGTATTGTTTGAGTAATACTACGTATTGCATTACAAGAATTTCCAGTTCAGGTATTTGAAGATTGTTCACATTTGATTCGATGTGCGATTTTAGGATTTTGAAAAAGATAAATTTGATGTTAATTGTACACTTGTACTACTTGTCATTGTTGATTTGGATTATTAATATTCTTTATTTACTTTGTGTGAGTTGAAATGCGTATATTCAGCTATATTTGGAAGTTAAATCTTTCCGTTTTGCATTATCGATATTAACTAAATTTGTTCAAATAATAAGTCGCTTATTACCATCAACTACCCAATTACTGTGACCGTCAAAACTAAGCCAATATGTCAGCCAGCATTCTTGGGAACCCACGTCATGTGGGTGGATGGTTGCTGGCGACATATCGGTCTGACAGTGCACATGATTGTCTATTTCCTTAACCAGATTATAGCGGCTCTGCTTGCCTGTCCGGGAACCAATTGTCAAATTGGAAGTTTCTACAAGCTTGATCAACTGTGTATAAATCAAAGAATCAATAGCTACATGCCACTTGAAATGATCTTGTGCTAAATTGAATTTAATCACCGTTTGTTCAAGAATCTCTTTTCCCATAACTTCTTGAAGCTTGTAGATTGAATTTAAAAAAATCTTAAAATGATCAGATGTGTTGTTACTCCGGTACAAAGATTGACAAGTATTTGTAACTGTGTATGCCAAAAGAATGTATGTATTGTGTGTGCTTTTGGGGAGACCTCCTATTAATTTCGGTGATCAAAGGCCGTGCATGTGTAACCAATTCGTTTCCACGCTTGCATAACACAGTGTCTGAAGCTGTCTTTACTGTTCAAATATTATAAAAATATTATACTTACTCTTGGTATGTTACAATTTATTTATATCGCATAAATACATTTGTAAAAATCTTTGTGTCGTGTTTGTGTTCTGGGAAACTCGTGGCCTACGACATATTCATAAAACTTAAATGCCTCATTAATTGTAAAGGCCTGACTCGAATTCAGCTAAGAAAGAGCGTAAGTGTATATGATTAATTTTCTTTTCTTCTTTTTTAAATTTGACAACCACAAAAATCATAGATTTGTTTGTAGAATTTAAATGCTTGATACCGGATGCCACGTTGTGAATCTAATGTCTATTGATGTTTAATTGTTGATTCAAAATTGATAGTGATTTAACATTTTATCGGTTTAAATTTTTCCGAGGAATTAAAATTGCAAATCCTTTATTAGTTATATAGGCACGTTAGTATGATGGGAATACACATATAGGATTGGTGAAAAGGAAAGCAAACTGTAAGCGTTGAATGTCTCACACATTTAGGACAACAACAAACGTCATTAGCAGAACAATTAAAGAAACCCAGACATGAATGACATTTCCTTCTCTGTTATAATTTTTATATATTATATCTTTTTAATGATTGTTTTGTTCTTGCAAGTTTCAATCTAACCAGCATGCACATCAACGCTTGTTAATATACACATTAAGCTAAGTGATAAGTCACTCTGAGATGTGAACCTTTCGGCGAAAAATTGCTTAATTGCTAACGTTTATGGTTATGTAGCTTTTTTATTTAGTTACATCGCACGGACACACTTAGGATCATATTATCCGGCTAATTATTGTTGTAGGACAAATGTCTATGGAGAACCACCGGAGCACCGCAGGAAGAACTCACATACAAGTTTTCGGCCCGCTCAGGACTCGAACCCATGAAGGACTGTGGAGTTACAAGTCGGGTACTGTTACCGTCCGATCATGTGCGTCCCCTGTTTTTTTAATTTATTATAACATAACAATAACACAGCATCATGTTTAGTAACAGTTACAGGGGAAATAGTTTTAATAAAATAGATTCTCAACTGTCCCTGTAATAGTGGTGCTACTAACTTATTATCTTTCTATCAGGTGAAAAATTAAAGATATTAAAAAAGTAAGGAATTCGAAATTTCTTGCAAACATCGTGAACAATGCACGTTATGTAACTTCGTTTAAATGCTCAAATTGATCCATGCATCATTCAGAATCAACCAGTCGCATTACTCTCATTGATAATTATTTGAAAGTAATCGACAAGTGTGTACACACAAGTCGCGGATAATCAACTACATTTATTTAAGAAATTCGTCATTTTGTAGTAATTCCCGTTATAATATTCTTGTTATATTATTAAGAACACATATTTATTTTGTTCATGAGGGTGTTTTTTTTCAACTATTTTACACTATGGACCGTTTGAATAAGAGTTTGCTGATTCTCTAAGCATGTATCACATTTGACGAGTTTTCATTGTTTGAAAATAAAATTATTCAACAATCCTTCTTTTGGTTTTTAATTGGGTGGTTGATCGTTTTATCAATACAAACATAGTAACAAATGAAATAAATACATATGTATAAAATATATAAGAGGTATAGCTGTATAAATCTGACAAAGTAACTGAAACAATATCCGTAAGGATAAACTTCTGTATTTAATCTGATTGTACTTTATTAGACTAGTCAACACTGACGTACTCCATACAGCCCAACGCCAATAGAGCTGCACATAGAAAGAGAATAATATTTTTCTGTCGTCTTTTTGTCGTTCGTCTAGCTTTAAACCAATATAGTCAATTTACTTTTATAAATTCCCGATTGTAAATTTAGCAGTCAATTTATGTTCTTACTGTCTGGAGACCGTCTCAACATCTATGATAAATGGCCGACTGTGAACGGAAAACATCATACCCTAAATTAATCAGATGGTCATAATACAGACTCAGATATGCCTGACCGTTGTCACAAAATTATCTGATAATAGACAACAATGTCTACTTAACTGCTGTGTTGTAATTGTATAATGGTTGAACTATAATCAGTTATGGAATCATTCTGTTATTTTGAAGTCGTTTCTTTAAATTTAAGCAGAAATTTAGCACCGTTCCCCGTCCCTGAATTATTAAGCATGGTGAAGTAATATGAGAACATTAGAATGTTTTTTAAAAGTTGGTACATGTCATATTTAAAACAACATCTAAAAGTAATTAAATATGCCTTATAATGCGGTTAACATAAAAGAATAGAATCTTACTGAAAATAACTATAGCTGTATTTACTGTATGGTACTTTGTATATAGTCTTGCCGGCACAGTCTTTTGGTCACTAGGAAGCCTAATATGATTGTCTTGTTACATTTATAAAATTGAAAAAAAAAAAATCTTGCGCTTCTGTTCAGCAGCTATAAGTACATCGTTTGTTCAGCAGCTATAAGTACATCGTTTGTTCAGCAGCTATAAGTACATCGTTTGTTCAGCAGCTATAAGTACATCGTTTGTTCAGCAGCTATAAGTACATCGTTTGTTCAGCAGCTATAAGTACATCGTTTGTTCAGCAGCTATAAGTACATCGTTTTACATTTAGATTCCACTACTCAGGGACATTCACACATTAGAAAACTGAGAACAGAATTAAAACAAAAAATTACATACAACACATTATTCCCTTATGAATTGGAGTTAAGATGTGCTGGTTGTATATTCATAGTAAAGAATGTCGCTATATCTCTGGTTGGCAAAAGATACGACATTTTACCAAGAACACGTTCAAATATGTCGAAGTAAACTAAAACTAAATATTTCAGACACGGAAGAGTGAAAATGAAAATTAATGGTTATTAATTAGTCAATTCTTCTTGTAAAGGTAACGGAGACCATTTTATTTCAGTAAATGGATTTTAAGTGCTATTAAGTTATATTTGGTAAAGACGAATTTCAAATCAGCGACTTCTTATCATAAAAATAGATGTGTTTATTGCTGACCACATTACAGAAAGGCCGGCAGATTTTTAATTAGCTATATACATCGTACAAAAATAAACCTTTTTAAACAAGAAAATAATCGCTGTTTTATAAAGTTTAATTTGTTGATAAAGTGAAAAGAGAGCCCTGTGTGTTAAGATATTTATTATTACTAAATGTTCGTCATATTCTGGCATGTCTAACATAAAAAAGCATATCGGAACACAAATGTAGTAGAATAAATACTGCCGTGATAAACACTTTTGAACGAACGAACGAACGAATAGTTTATTTCAGATTTGTACAACTAAGGTACATCATCTTACAAAACACGTAATTGCATCAAAATACATGTGTGATCACTGGTATAGACAAAACACGACATTAAAAGTAAAGAGACAATGTCTGACAAGATATTGTTGTCTATATAGCAATAAACGTAAAATATTTATGAGTGTTAAACAACAATACTGTTTCTAACTAACAAAGCTGACTTAATGTATTTGGCCAATTTAAATAAAATGTTTTCGTCCTGTGAGGACATTAACTGATTATATTTAAATACTGAAGGTCTGGTGTAATAAACACGATCCAAAAAACTTCTACGTAAGTTAGTGTAGCATGGACAAATGCAGATAAAATGGTAAACATCCTCTACGTCTTGCGATCCACAATATAAGCAAAAACGTTAATTTCTAGAAATGTTTGGTCTGCTATAACGTCCTGTGTGAACCCGCAAAGAATGACCAACAATTCTAAATTTGGTAACAAAACATCGAAACTCAATAGGCAGTGCGTTTAAGTAACGTTCGTAAGTAAATTCTGATTTGAAATGTTTATATTCGTACAAAATGGGACTCCTTTCCACTGATGCTCTCCATTCTTGTATAAAACAATCAATTACACGTTGTTTAAATTTTTTTGGAAATGTATTTTGTAATACAGATTCTGGGTTTAAGAATACGTCAGAGAAACCAAAATCATTTAACAATTTTCGAACTTTAGAGACCCGGTTTATTTTTCCCTCCACACACTCCTTGAGGTTTAATACGTATAACTTATGTAATATTATGTTATCTGTATTTAACAGTTTTATCCAGTATTTTATTATTTTAACATAGCGACTTATATAAAGCGGGTATCTTGACAATTCACCATAGACCCCAGCTGAACATGTGTTAAGACGAGCTTTTAAAATACGCTTACAGAACTTTAAGTGAATTCTTTCTAGGCTTTTTGCTTTCATAAAACCTCAAGATTCAGCAGAATAATTTAAAATAGAACCAACAAAGGCATCAAACAACTGACACATTATATATTATATTGTGTGTGCTCAAATTAATGTTAAACTTACTTCTATAAGATATAAATTATTTATTGATCGTCATTTTCATGTAGAGTTTTTTTAATGGCAGATACGAATTGATACATCTGTTTTTATTATACAAATTAAGTACCTTCTGGGCTTTTAATGCTTAAGCCAAACCTTAGATATTTGATTTTAATTACAAGCAATCAATGTACTAGTTCATTATAAAATCAGGGTAATTAATGAATAAACTTACACCTGTCACTGATAGTTAAAATGTCGAGCATATAAACCAGGAGCGAAGCTTTTGTAAATTTTAAATAGAAACGTTGCACGCATATGTATATTTCTAGACCTACCTTGTTTATACTCTGGTTTCCCGTGGTTGAGAGGTGTCGGAGTGGAATGGGAGTGAGGGGTCGGAGGTGCGAACCCCAGCAGGCCGTGAGCCGAGCTGCTGAGAGCATTCATGAAACTGGACTTCCAGGCCATGTATGGTAGTGCAGAAGAGTTAAATCCGCTAATGGTGTTCACCGACAATGACGGCGCAAACGACGACGCTAAAAACGCGGATGCCGACAAAAAAGTATCTGATTGGCTAAGTGGGGTGCGGCATTTGTCCGACGAGGGGCTGTTGTTGAGTCCAAGTAGTTCCTGGATAGCAAACGGGTTTCTCTGGGGCGGTAAGGGTAGACTCGGTGCCGGGAGTCCCAGGGACATGGCAGGCCCCACACCCAGACCCGAGAATGTGTGTCCAGTTCCAGAGAAGTTCATCCCGACGGACTGACGGTAAGTTTTAAAATGATTCACTGTTTCGTTTAGGAATTGATAACAAAAACACGCCTAAAGTAAATCCATGTCAATTTACAAATATCTAAGAAAATGCTTTAAACACGACTGTTTTTGTTTTTTCTCATTCTATAGAAGGTATACAGTGAAATTGTTTCTGAATAAGGGTGTGTTTGAACAACTCAATTCCCTTTTTATCATTACATCACTCTTGAATTAGCACTCGCTCCTGTGATTCCAATGGAATGTAAACCGCATCCGTATTAACATCGTTCTCCTTTCAGAAAATATATTAATTGAGGAGTTCAGCTGATAACCTATGATTACATTTGACAAATTAGAATCGCCATGCATTTATACGAGGTTGTGATTAAGTACACGGGCGAGTCAATTGGAAAACAGCAACTTGTGATTTGCTGCCCGCTGCCCCGACTGTCAATCACGGCGAACAAGCCAATGAATGAGCCTCCTCGGGGCGCGCGCTGATTAGCTGCTCGAGCTGGGAGCCAGCCTCCTCCGCGGATCAATACAGTCCTGGAGACACTGGATGCGTGGTTCCTGGACGACTACAGCGGCAGTGTATAGCTGCTTGCAAATACAAAGAAATATTGTTCAGACATTGATAACGTCAATGTTGATACAAGCTTAGTGTTAACCATGTTTGTTGTGTATTTTAGTATTAATTGGATTTATTTAAAGAAAACACTCGGATTTCAATACACAAATAAGATACTACCAAATACTGCGTGACCTTATAAGACTCTTGTTCGAAAGACATTGCAATATTTTATTTGTGCAAGAAATGTGATATAAAAGACATATCCCTTTCAAATTTTACATTCAATCATGGTTGTTTTAGAGTAGAAATGTTGTTGTCCATTTATGTATTTATCTTTAGCAGAGAATACTATTTACTTTCAGATGTTTTGCATGCATATGCATTTTTTCATTAAGACAACAAAGAGTTCAGATATATTATGAAGAGGAGAAAAGACAAAATATGAAGAAAAAAAACACATTCACATAGATAGAATGCTAGATTGATAAACAACCTTCGAAATATACACAAATATAATTACAACGATTGGGGGAGAGAGTTAAGGAAGAGTATCAAGACGAGGGCTTTGTGTTAACCATATTACCGCGGATATTTGCGATTAAAATCTTACTTACAGGCAAATTGTTTGGTAATTGCAATTGACTTAGGAACAAATTAATTAATTTTATTATGGCATACAATATATTGTCTGGTTCCTATGACTTACCATATCCTTGTCCTCAAGTAAAACATATACTGTATGGACAAAGCTCGATAGATAATGAGATAACGATCTCTTATATGGGCCTGGTGTCTTCCTACAATTAAACTACGTTCTGTAAACAAGACACCGTCTGACTGAAGTTTAGACTTGTTGGACAATAATGAAGAATAATACCAAAATACCACCCGATTGACCATAACATGTAACTTCTGGAGGTTACCACTAGCATCAGCTTCCGGAGAACATTTCGACAGCAAATAATAAAAACTATTTTGAAAACTGTTAAAATTGCTGGGCTGTACTAATCGCGAAAACAAAATCGCTTTATCGACCATTCTTTCCAAATCTATAAATAAACACGATAGTGATCTCGGCTAAAATAGATATCGACGTCAGAGCGGATTAGCCTGATGGCGATATATTTAGTGATTGCGAAGGTAAGTGGTCACGTGGATTTCTAAGCTTAAAAATAGCTAACTCTGGAGCGTGACTCAGATAGGAAATACTTGCTTTCAATGACGAGCAGGGATTAATGCTTTGTTTACTCATTTCAAAGAACAGCATTTTACAGGACCTTATTTAAAATAACTTACTCGGGTATGTGGGAAAACGTGTTTGGTTCAAACTGTCGGATACATCCTTTTATATCAGACGACTGAAAATAAAGCACACAGCACCATTTTGTTACAATAATAGAAATCAAAATACAAAAATACTAGAAAAAATATTGCGAAAAGTATACATGTATACTAGTATAGGAAATTACAATTATTAAACAAATTGTATAAACCATTCTTAAAACATTCTACAGTGTGCTCCGGTAAAATTGAACTGACTAACTAGCACATGCTTGTTAAGTCAAACCCTACACGGAATTATCATTTTAATTTTATAAACTGTCTCAAATGATTTGTTCTAAAACTCAAAGACTGTGTATGTGACTTTTTATTCAAAACCAAAAAATGATCTTAACAGCCTTTCGAAACTGTGTCAACTTTACAAGCTTTTAAATAGAAACTTAAATTCTGAGTAAAAAATAGGTTTATATCATGATAAAAAGGTAACTTGCGTACCTAACTACATGGAATAAACACAGAAAACATATAATTTATAACGATTTGTTTTATAAATCTTTAAACATAAGTACTTCAAAACTGAAGGTACTTTTATTTGCTACCATTACATATTTTAAGGCACATTCGCCGTTATTAAACTGATTGTTTAGAAACGTGTAGGTATTTGGTAACATATTTTGTGTCGTTCTGTCATCTAGTTAGTATACTTTCCTACAACATCTGGTCTCCTCTCCTCACTCCGGATAGCTTACATAAAGCGGCACATTTTATATCTTCCACAGTCTACCATTTTTACATGAATGTTTAATAAAATCGTCTTCGAGGCGGATAGTTTGGCAGGACATCGTCTTGAACCTTTTTGTTTTATTGTCCAATCCATTCTAGATAAAATAAAACTAGCAAATTGATACGGTGCATGCTTCGCCTTTGAACGACTATAAAAAATATGGTATGGCGCTGTGTGTAACAGAGTAAGTTTCGGGACCCCCGGGGAATCTTGCTTGTTTTCAGATCCAATCTCCGCGTATTAAACATATTTGCCCGTCCCTCGACAGGATCGGAGAGTTAACCTATAATCAGACAAAGTGCTAATGGAACGATGGCGGTGTCAAGAAGGCGGCTCTAGTTGCGGCTGGAAAAATATTGTGACGAATTAAATAGAATTGGAAATAAGAAAGTGGAAACATCTTTTGCTGGTTCTGTTTTATGACCGATTCCCGTCGTGTTTTGCTTTTGTGATAACAAATGAATAAGCTATTTATACAAAAGAAATTATATAAATGCACTATTTATTTTTCCACGCCTGCTTTTCAGTGTCGTTTTCAATTTCCTAAAACCGATACTTAACAAAAATAAAACTTACAAATAAAAGCCCCAGAAATGGAAATAGTACTTTTATGTTGCCTATACATTATTTTCTGATTATAGGTACTATTTTATTTTGTTATTGTATAACGCATTTGTAAACTTGCTTTGTCCAGAACTTTTAAAATAAAGTAAGTGCAAAGCAGTTTGCATTTCATACGGCTATGGTGAAAAGTGAGCATGGCATCCATAGGCAAGACCCCTGTCAAAGTGGATATGGTCGCTGTATCCGTTACCATAGTTCCTGTTTCCGTGGCCATGTTCCATGCCTCTACAGATACGACCCTGTCTCCGAGGCCTCGCCCCATGCCTACGTGGCTATGTTCCCTGCCTCTACAGCTACGACCCCTGTCTCCATGGCCTCGCCCCCTGCATAAGTGGCTATGTTCCCTGCCCCTACTGCTTCGGCCCCTGTCTCCATGGCCTCGCTCCCTGCCTTCGTGGCTATGTTCCCTGCCTCTACAGCTACGACCCTGTCTCCATGGCCTCGCCCCCTGCCTACGTGGCAAGTTTCCTGCCTCTACAGCTACGACACCTGTCTCCGTGACCTCGCCCCCTGCCTACGTGGCTATGTTCCCTGCCCCTTCTGCTACGGCCCCTGTCTCCGTGGCCTCGCCCTTGCCTACATGGCTATGTTCCCTACCCCTACTGCTTCGGGCCCTGTATCCGTGGCCACGGTCCCTGCCTACGTGGCTATGTTTCCTGCCTCTACAGCTACGACCCTGTCTCCATGGCCTCCCCCCCCCCTGCCTACGTGGTTATGTTCCCTGCCTCTACTGCGACGGCCCCTGTCTCCATGGCCTCGCTCCCTGCCTACGTGGCTATATTTCCTGCCTCTACTGCTACGACCCCTGTCTCCATGGCCTCGCTCCCTGCCTACGTGGCTATGTTTCCTGCCTCTACTGCTACGACCCCTGTCTCCATGGCCTCGCTCCTTGCTTACGTCGCTATGTCCCCTGCCCCTACTGCTACGGCCCCTGTCTCCATGGCCTCGTTCCCTGCCTACGTGACTATGTTCCTTGCCTCTCCTGCTATGACCCCTGTCTCTGTGGCCTCGCTCCCTGCCTACGTAGCTATGTCCCCTGTCCCTACTGCTACAGCCCTGTCTCCATGGCCTCGCTTCCTGCCTGCGTGGCTATGTTCCCTGCATCTAGTGCTACGACCCCTGTCTCCATGGCCTCGCTCCCTGCCTGCGTGGCTATGTTCCCTATCTCTACAGCTACGACCCCTGTCTCCGTGGCCTCGCCCCCTGCCTATGTGGCTATGTTCCCTGCCTCTACTGCTACGACTGCTGTCTCCTTGGCGTCGCCCCCTGCCTGCGTGGCTGTGTTCCCTGCCTCTACTGCTACGATCCTTGTCTCTGTGGCCTCGCTCCCTGCCTGCGTGGCTATGTTCCCTGTGTCTACTGCTACATACCTGTCTCCATGGCCTCGCTCCCTGCCAACGTAGCTATGTTCCCTGCCTCTACAGCTACGACCCCTGTCTCCATGGCCTCGCCCCCTGCCTACGTGCCTATGTTGCCTGCCCCTACTGCTTCGGCCCCTGTCTCCGTGGCCTCGGTCCCTGCCTACGTGGATATGTTTCCTGCCTCTACAGCTACGACCCTGTCTCCATGGTCTCGCCCCCAGCATACGTGGCTACGTTACCTGCCTCTACTGCTTCGGCCCCTGTCTCCGTGGCCTAGCCCCCTGCATACATGGCTATGTTTCCTGCCTCTACAGCTACGATCCCTGTCTTCATGGCCTCGCCCCCTGCCTACGTGGTTATGTTCTCTGCCTCTACTGCTACGGCCCCTGTCTCCGTGGCCTCGCCCCCTGCCTGCGTGGCTAGGTTCCGAGCCTGTACTGCTACGACCCCTGTCTCCATGGCCTCGCTCACTGCCTGCGTGGCTATGTTCTCTGCTTCTCCTGCTACGGCCCCTGTCTCCGTGGCCTCGCCCCCTGCCTGCGTGGCTATGTTCCCTGCCTCTACTGCTACGGCCCCTGTCTCAATGGCCTCGCCCCCCACGCCTGCCTGCGTGGCTATGTTCCCTGCCTCTACAGCTACGACCCCTGTCTCCGTGGCCTCGCCTCCTGCCTACGAGGCTATGTTCCCTGCCCCTACTGCGACGGCCCCTGTCTCCATGGCCTTGCTCCCTGCCTACGTGGCTATGTTCCTTGCCTCTCCTGCTATGACCCCTGTCTCTGTGGCCTCGCTCCCTGCCTACGTGGCTATGTCCCCTGTCCCTACGGCTACAGCCCTGTCTCCATGGCCTCGCTCCCTGCCTGCGTGGCTATGTTCCCTGCATCTAGTGCTACGACCCCTGTCTCCATGGCCTCGCTCCCTGCCTGCGTGGCTATGTTCCCTATCTCTACAGCTACGACCCCTGTCTCCGTGGCCTCGCCCCCTGCCTATGTGGCTATGTTCCCTGCCTCTACTGCTACGACCCCTGTCTCCTTGGCGTCGCCCCCTGCTTGCGTGGCTGTGTTCCCTGCCTCTACTGCTACGATCCCTGTCTCTGTGGCCTCGCTCCCTGCCTGCGTGGCTATGTTCCCTGTGTCTACTGCTACATACATGTCTCCATGGCCTCGCTCCCTGCCAACGTAGCTATGTTCCCTGCCTCTACAGCTACGACCCCTGTCTCCATGGCCTCGCCCCCTGCCTACGTGCCTATGTTGCCTGCCCCTACTGCTTCGGCCCCTGTCTCCGTGGCCTCGGTCCCTGCCTACGTGGATATGTTTCCTGCCTCTACAGCTACGACCCTGTCTCCATGGTCTCGCCCCCAGCATACGTGGCTACGTTACCTGCCTCTACTGCTTCGGCCCCTGTCTCCGTGGCCTCGCCCCCTGCATACATGGCTATGTTTCCTGCCTCTACAGCTACGATCCCTGTCTTCATGGCCTCGCCCCCTGCCTACGTGGTTATGTTCTCTGCCTCTACTGCTACGGCCCCTGTCTCCGTGGCCTCGCCCCCTGCCTGCGTGGCTAGGTTCCGAGCCTCTACTGCTACGACCCCTGTCTCCATGGCCTCGCTCACTGCCTGCGTGGCTATGTTCTCTGTTTCTCCTGCTACGGCCCCTGTCTCCGTGGCCTCGCCCCCTGCCTGCGTGGCTATGTTCCCTGCCTCTACTGCTACGGTCCCTGTCTCAATGGCCTCGCCCCCCACCCCTGCCTGCGTGGCTATGTTCCCTGCCTCTACAGCTACGACCCCTGTCTCCGTGGCCTCGCCTCCTGCCTACGAGGCTATGTTCCCTGCCTCTACAGCTACGACCCTGTCTCCGTAGCCACGCCCCCTGCCTACGTGTCTATGTTCCCTGCCCCTACTGCTTCGGCCCCTGTCTCCGTGGCCTCGCCCCCTACCTGCGTGGCTATGTTCCCTGCCTCTACAGCTGCCTCGTCCCCCCCCCACCCCCCGCCTGCGTGGCTATGTTCCCTGCCTCTACAGCTACGACCCCTGTCTTAGTGGCCTCGCCCCCTGCCTACGTTGCTATGTTCCCTGCCTCTACTGCTACGACCCCTGTCTCTATGGCCTCGCTCCCTGCCTGCATGGCTATGTTCCCTGCCTCTACTGCTACGGCCCCTGTCCCCATGGCCTCGCCCCCTGCCTGCGTGGCTATGTTCCCTGCCTCTACAGCTAAGACCCCTGTCTCACTGGCCTCGCCCCCTGCCTACGTGGCTATGTTCCCTGCCTCTACTGCTACATACCTGTCTCCATGGCCTCGCTCCCTGCCTGCGTGGCTATGTTCCCTACCTCTACAACTACGACCCTTGTCTCCGTGGCCTCGCCCCCTGCCTATGTGGCTATGTTCCCTGCCTCTACTACTATGGCCCCTGTCTCCGTGGCCTCGCCCCCTGCCTGCGTGGCTGTGTTCCCTGCCTCTACTGCTACGACCCCTGTCTCCATGGCCTCGCTCCCTGCCTGCGTGGCTATGTTCCCTGCCTCTCCTGCTACGACCCCTGTCTCTGTGGCCTCGCCCCCTGCCTGCGTGGCTATGTTCCCTGCGTCTACTGCTACGGCCCCTGTCCCCATGGCCTCGCCTCCTGCCTGCGTGGCTATGTTCCCTGCCTCTACAGCTACGACCCCTGTCTCCATGCCCTCGCTTCCTGCCTGCGTGGCTATGTTCCCTGCCTCTACTGCTACGGCCCCTGTCCCCATGGCCTCGCCCCCTGCCTGCGTGGCTATGTTCCCTGACTCTACAGCTACGACCCCTGTCTCACTGGCCTCGCCCCCTGCCTACGTGGCTATGTTCCCTGCCTCTACTGCTACATACCTGTCTCCATGGCCTCGCTCCCTGCCTGCGTGGCTATGTTCCCTACCTCTACAACTACGACCCCTGTCTCCGTGGCCTCGCCCCTGCCTATGTGGCTATGTTCCCTGCCTCTACTACTATGGCCCCTGTCTCCGTGGCCTCGCCCCCTGCCTGCGTGGCTGTGTTCCCTGCCTCTACTGCTACGACCCCTGTCTCCATGGCCTCGCTCCCTGCCTGCGTGGCTATGTTCCCTGCCTCTCCTGCTACGACCCCTGTCTCTGTGGCCTCGCTCCCTGCCTGCGTGGCTGTGTTCCCTGCGTCTACTGCTACATACCTGTCTCCATGGCCTCGCTCCCTGCCTCCGTGGCTATGTTCCCTGCCCCTACTGCTTCGATCCCTGTCTCCGTGGCCTCGCCTCCTTTCTACATGGCTATGTTCCCTGCCTATTCAGCTACGACCCCTGTCTCCATGGCCTCGTCCCCAGCCTACGTGGCTATGTTGCCTGCCCCTACTGCTTCGGCCCCTGTCTCCGTGGCCTCGGTCCCTGCCTACGTGGATATGTTTTCTGCCTCTACAGCTACGACCCTGTCTCCATGGCCTCGCCCCCTGCATACGTGGCTATGTTGCCTGCCTCTACTGCTTCGGACCCTGTCTCCATGGCCTCGCCCCCTGCATACGTGGCTATGTTGCCTGCCTCTACAGCTTCGGACCCTGTCTCCATGGCCTCGCCCCCTGCATACGTGGCTATGTTACCTGCCTCTACTGCTTCGGACCCTGTCTCCATGGTCTAGCCCCCTGCATACATGGCTATGTTTCTTGCCTCTACATCTACGACCCCTGTCTTCATTGCCTCGCCCCCTGCCTATGTGGCTATATTCCCTGCCCCTACTGCTTCGGCCCCTGTCTCCATGGCCTCGGTCCCTGCCTACGTGGTTATGTTCTCTGCCTCTACTGCTACGGCTCCTGTCTCCGTGGCCTCGCCCCTGCCTGCGTGGCTATGTTCCGAGCCTCTACTGCTACGACCCCTGTCTCCATGGCCTCGCTCACTGCCTGCGTGGCTATGTTCTCTTCCTCTCTTGCTACGGCCCCTGTGTCCGTGGCCTCGCTCCCTGCCTGCGTGGACATGTTCACTGCTTTCACAGCTGTGATCTTTATCCCCTTATCTTCATGGTCGTGGCCACTGTCAAGCTGTCTATGTTACTTGCTTTCACAGCTATGGCGTCATCGAATGGTGTTTGTTTACCCTCGTCTTTTACCCACAGTATTCATGATCAAGCTCATTGTCTCCATGGGCATGGCCCTACCTAGCTTGTTGTTGTCGTTGATTCCTTTGCAATAGTCCTTGTTTTATGGTCATTTGCCCTGTCCCGTGGGCTCTATCTCCATGTTCATGGTGCCTGTCTCTGTGGCAATGGCCCCGTCTCCTTTGTTATTGGTCCTGTTTCTATGATTATGTGCCCAGTCTTAATAGTCGAAGACCCCTCTCAGTGGTCGCTGTCTCCCTTTTCCTTGCCACAGCCCTTGATATTCATTGCCATGATCCGTGCCCCATCATAATGGTTCCTGTTTTTTGTAGTCATGGTCCCAGTATCCATGGCTATGGTTCCTTTTCTAATTACTGCAATATATGTCTCTGATGCGTTGTCCACGTCGATATGGCATTTAAAACTTTGAGCTATGATCACTGTCTATGGCCTCTTAACTGTGTGGCAATGGTCACTGTCTCCATGGCTATTGGTGACGTCTTCGTAGCTATGGTGTAAGGGTCCGTATCTATTGCTTGCTCCCAAATAGCTATGTGTGATGTCTTTGTGACTTTGGGCCCTTTAAATGTAGCTATAGTCTATGCTTCCGTGACTTTGACTCCTGTCTCCATGCTATTATTATGGCTAATGTTTCTCCCTCCGTTTCTTTGGTTCTTAACTCAGTGACCTGTTTCATAGACCATATTTAATGTCGTCGTGGCTTTGGTCAGTGTGTCGTGGCAATGATCCTTGTCTTCATTTATTGGCGACGCGCTAGAGTGCGATGCATATATATGGAATGCTAACTGAAATTTGCACATGGGAATAGTTAGTTTTGCGGACTTTTTAAACCTTACAAAATACGGGTCAAAGTTCAGTAAAGGGCGTTGTATTTTATTTATTTTTTATATTTATTTTTGAGGGGAGTGGGTGTCTGTAAATTTCAAAATAACAGTGGAAATAAACAATAAGATACTGAGCAAAAAAAATACTACGTTTGAGAAAAATACTTTCTGAACAATTCTTATTTGTGCAGTGTGAGGATGCTGTATTTGTACAATTTCTATTTGTACACTTAATAATAATAATTGTGCAACTTTCTTTCTACATATGTAACATAAACATATGTTACATCTACATATGTAACATCTTACAAAACCTTTTTAAATGGTGTCTGGTTTTGTTTTTTTAACCATTTTATGGTCTCAGAAATATAGGTTATACATTGTTCATACTTTTTCTCGAGATTTATAGTATACTGAAAACTTTCAAATAAACACCATAGCATTTCAGAGGTCCTTGTTACTTTCTCCCATATTGCTTTAATCTCTTTACCTCTTCCATTTTTTGCTTCGCATTTGATGATTCGTATCAACGACTTTTCTTGAGTCACTTCTTGCAACGAGAATAGACAGTCCCTTTCTCCATGGCTTTGTCTTGGTCTCACTCAGTATGGCCCTTGTTTTAGTAACTATGATCCACTTCTCCGTATTAAGTTATTTTCATCCATGTCAAAGTCTATGCCGTCAAAAAAAATATTTTGTTACTTTCTCTGCCATTGTCGTCATGTCTACAGTCCCTGCACGGGTCTGAGGTTTGAAAGAAGTCTCTTTTACTTTTCCTCCAATTATGTCTTACCCACACCCACATGACGACAAGAAGTATTCTTGCCCGACCACTGATTTAGATCAAAGGGCCCGTGTATAGATATCACATAACACCTTGTGCAAACCACTATTTCACCCGGGCCTCAAGCAGTTTCATTTTCTTCTGAAATATTAACGACGTTGGCTTGGCCTATTATTCTACAAGCCTCCGTAACAAACCAATCAAGAGACAAAAAGCTAACATTTAAACATTTAATTCTTTGATTATTACTGCTTATTTAAATTTCACCTTGATGTATCCAATTAGAAGTGCCTTATTCTATTTCACAAAAGAGTACAAAGCAGGTGACGGTGTAAGAAATTAGTGCCCGCGCAATGCTACAGAGGGGCGTGCAGCGTCCCGTACCGCTCCCCGTGTAGATTTTTGTATAAACAACATGGTGGAATTTCTGTGATGACAACCGTTTCTATTGTACTCCGAGTACCTCAGTCACTGCGGGCCCCCGCTAACGGCTGGAGATGCTGTCTAAATTCATCAGACAACGCTGTCGAGGGGCATTGAGCCCAAATTATTCCGATACAATGCACCATCGAATGGCGACTGGCATCCGCTAAGAAAACTACCACTGAGGGAAATAGGGTTAAAACGACACCAAAATTAGACTAACAAACACTTAAACCGCAGGCGGGCGCATCAGAGTAGCAGCACTAATAAAACACAATGATTTAAATGAGAGTCGAGAGCCGTCCTTCAGTGTTAACTAATCGTCTATTTTCCACATAATTTCACCCACCTTTACCAGCTTCCGCTGATAAATTGAATAAATATACGGCCAGTGAATAGTTCGCTTGTAATAACATTTTCCGACAAAACCACCATGTTGTCAGGTTCATTAAAGTTTACGATGTCAGCGGTTTCCAGCCATTTTCAGACATACACAAAACAAATGTATCTTTTATTTTCAAACAAATAAGATGCATGCATATAACTAAGATAATAAATGTGATAAACACAACACATGTAGGATACCGCTTGACCTGATTTTGATCTTCATATACATTATACTTTTATTTGACTGTAAAAAGTTTTAAACTATCAGCTGACGTACACTTTGATAAAACATTTCAGATTTATGTGCTTGATTTTTAATCTTTTTAAATGCGATCACTTATTCTTTCATTCTGAGCTGAGATAAAAGTGGGTTGAATGTTGTTGTTTTAAAAAAAAACATTCGTGTTGCTTATTACAACTAACAAAGGAAAGTTAAGACTCTGAAATTATCTTAACTTATTATTCAAGCTTAAACAAAACAAACACGCACACTAACACATACATGCGCGCACTCGAACACGCAAACACACATATACACATGCACGCACGCACACAAACACACACAGAAACACACATGAAAAATAAAAATAAGGCTACCATTCTTTATGGAATTTTCTGTTATATACATTAGCTTATATTATCTTGCATTATCTTATTTTATCGTTTAAGGACTGGCTGCACACATATTGTTAAATACTTCAATACAATTCGTCCTTCTTGCAATGTATACTTTAAGTATACATACATTGTAGTTGACGTTAAAAAATATACCTTTTTCTATGTTACTAGATAATAGTGATATAATACAATATTATTAATTATTGTAATATATAGTACTATAATGGTAATGTTATTGTGTATAAGTATGTGTAAACTGTGGGACAATTTTTGCTTCTTTCTCCATAGCTTGTTTTTGTAACCAGCTGTACTTTAGATCTTTTGTTCTTTATACAATGACACAAATTGACCAAACTTTCTTTCGACAAAAGAAGCACGCGTTAGCAAAATTTCTCTAGTAACGATGTTTTACCTTTTATGCATTAAATCTTGACCAATCATATCTTTGTCGGTCTTTGGGTGCGGTGTGTACATCACTTGAAATACTCATATGTATCTTTGAACTACTTACTATCAATATACCAATTAAAACGAATAATTTACAGTTGTTTTGTAAATTTTTCATTTTTATTTATTATTTATTGTACGACGTGTTGTTCATAGAAATTACACATTATAGATGGTGCATATAATTTTTATAGACTTTCCGTGCTATCGTAAATGTTTCAGATATCATTATTATTAAAATTATTATTATTTTTATTTTTAATATTATTATTATTATTATTGTTATTATTATTATTATTGTTGTTGTTGTTGTTGTTCTTTATTTGTATTGTATATTACGTTCCTCATCAAATGCGTAGAGCGGTAATGATTTTTTTTAAGTTGAGCTGTATTTAGTTATATCACAACCACTTGGAAAACATACAAAAAGGAATAAAATACAAAAAGATCATAAAAGAATTCTCACATATATATCTTCATTTGACTCTGTACAGATGTTCAGTTACATGTGTTATAACAGTCCATGGTGAAATGAGAAAAAACGATTTAGTTCGTACAAATGTTATTTAGAAGTCAATATTAATATTTATGTCCAGCTGCCGATTTACTTTAAGTCTAAATTATTTAACGAGATTTACCAAGAAAATTAAATACAGTACAATCAATATAATACAGGCTGTTTACAATACAATACAATGCAATACAATACAATAAACATAGCAATATACAAACTTAAACTAATATTGCGTAGATATATCTTTTATAAGATCATTGTCATTAGAGATGGTAATATTTAATGCTTAATATTCACTAGTCAAACCAATTTCGCCAACTATTTTTCATTTAATTATCATTGTAACAAAGATCACGTGGCACATCTGGAAGAAGAACCCTTATTCATTAGTGAATCAATCACTGCAATATGCCTATTGGTTAGTATATTAAGATGTCAAGATTCTGAATGAGCCATGGAAGTCCTAAAGTCAGCCTCTCTTGATCTTCTTGTGACACTTCCAAATAACCAAATTACATCTCCATTACATCCTTACTGACTGGCTAATTGGACAAGCTAAGTTCAATTATCCCCACGCGCTCGCTCCCAGGAAGCAGCGTATCCTATGTTTTAATTAAGGGGCGTCTTCACTTACGGCCGTCGGTGTTAGAAACACTGTCGAGGTCAGAATAAAATAGAATAACATTGTCTTGTATTATAAACACGACAGAGATATGGACAGTAATATAAGCATTAAACATTCATTTATAATTATAACACTTCTTTGTTATGCTGTTTAATCGTAGACATGATTATGTGTGTATTTTGATTCTCGGACATCTCCCGACATATTCGCACAAAGATGCGAAAACATTATTACCTACGTCTCTGTAGCCGTCAATATTGACTAAGTCACACACAAGCATAATTGATTTAACGCTATGTCACAGTTTCGAGTTCAGATGCATATTTATTTAGTCACGTAGGCTGTAATGTGATAAGTGCTATGACATAAATATAACCCTTAAATAAACATACATTTAAAGAAAATAGTTTCTTTTATAACATAAACACATCGTGGCATCTATATAAATATAATATAACAATAAAATAATGATATGAATGAAAAACAACAAAATTATTTATTTTTTTACAATTCTGATTCTTTCAGGCAAGGCCAATATTAGCATTTAAGAGTAAATTAAACATAACACGGTGTATATGGGTAATAAAGGTATCTTTACATATGTGGTATAAGTTAAATAATTCCCTCCAACGAGACAATCATTATAAGACTATATGTAAACGGGTGACACACTTGAGCTTTTGTTGCTGTGTTTCTGATGTTGTTTTATACAATGTCGGTCCGCTGACATGTAGTTTCCGACAATTTGGTTCATTTGTTTCTCAAACAGCCAAATAAATCATTGTTACCTGAAAGATCCTGCGAAATGTTGTTTCCTACTTCTATATAACAAGACAAGCACAACAAACACTCTAGTATGTATTTCCTATCCAGCTACGCTGCTCAGTAAGCTACTTTTAAATTAAATAGCAACAACAAGAACAACACGTGACCAGTTACTTTAAAGATCACGTTGTATCACAATCGGACAATATCGAAGTTAGGCAAAATTTGCCATCGTTCTTATTTTAAGATTTAGAAAGAATGAACAATTGGAGCTATTTTATACATATTTTTCTGTCCAACAATTAAGGAAGTGTTCAAACTTGGTTTAATTTCGACTCCAGCATGACTTAATGAATAAATTATGCCCAAATAACCCATTACAGTGGTCAGTGCTGTTGTGTCACATATTGAAAACAGACAAACTGTCTGTTACATCCTTTTGTGGTGGTATCAGACGATTCGCCTAAAGTCATGAAATATTAAATCTAATTGTTCAACGTTTTAAAAAATATTTTAATAGGTAAATAAGAAAAGGTCATATCAAAATTTCTACAGATATTTAAATTTTATCTACCAGTAGACAAAGGCAAACATGGTAAATGTAAATGTGACAAAAACACAGAGACGAGACATAACACACATAAAGAAAAACAGTACACGCAACAACTGAGGGGTGTTTATCCTTCTCACATCAGTGCACGCAACAACTGAAGGGGTCTTTGTCAGTCTCACATCAGTACACGCAACGACTGAGGGGGTCTTTGTCAGTCTCACATCAGTACACGCAACGACTGAAGGGGTCTTTGTCAGTCTCACATCAGTACACGCAACAACTGAGGGGTATTCGAAATTTTTATTAAAGCAATGCTTTCAATGGAATCGCTATAATGAGGAATTCGGTAAGTTTTGTGAAACAAAATAGAGTAAAAATAGAAGCTATATATCTATATCTAACATTTGTATGATAGATTTTATAATGGCATATTGCCTATTTGTTCATAGAGGTAAACAAGATAGTTATACAATGCACATTTTAGTGCAATAAGACGTTCGTATATTGCATGGTATGGGTACAGTTAAGGCCAGAGAGTTTGGTGTTTCCGATTATATAGAAGCAGCACCATTTCGAATGGGAAACTTAAACATCAGAGATAACTCTAGATGTGAGTGCCATTATTTGTGTTAGATAGATCAAAAAAATGTAATATCCTCACCAAATAACACGCTTGTCCCCAGAAGGGGCTAACATGTGCCATATCTTGCACCTTCCATTGTCCGTTTGTCGGGAGGATCTGTAAACTATATCAAATAAACCAGCAAAATTATCTAATCAATTTCCAATAACAACTTCATTTAGATGTAATAATGTAACACTAAGACATTGAGAGGTGCAGTTCTGGTGACAATGTTGCCCAGCTGGCTTAAATAGAGGCGTCGTGTTGCCGAATCCTGGAATGTAGGGACGGATGTCTGATGATCGATCATTCATTGCACGGCTTATAGCACACCACACTCGAGCAGGAAGACAATACAAGCAGCAATGTAGCCTGGAAATCTGTCTGCTTGTGTCTTCTTGTGCACCTCGATCATTGGACATGCACCTGTGAAATAAGTTACTAAATTATCCTGGTCTTACAGCGACATGTATGCATCCTGATGTTAATTGCTAAATTATCACAATAATCAGTATCCTAATTTTTAGTGTTTTTTAAGGGAACCTCAGCCCTAGTGTTAACTTATAATCAACCAAATGTTGTTTTTTGTCTTACTTTGCTTCATGCTGACAATTTTATGCATGTCTTAATTTGATAAAAAATCGACCCCGGACCGCTATATGTAATAATATATTATAAAAGGCCACAATATTTCTCTGACGTCACTATTGTTGAGCGCCTCTTTATGTCATCATGTTACCCTTTAATAATTAAAGAATATTTTACAGTTGATACCAATAACGATGTCACATATGGAAGGGGATATCCGCCAATATTCAGTTTCTAATTTGCAAATTTGCAACACTGCATATGCTCAAATATGCTATCTGCTTGCAGAAACATCTTCGTTTTTACATGTATCTAATTCACATTTCTCGTATACAATTTGGAGATTACAAATCTCAAGTCACAATTATCAGGTCACAATTTCTATGTTTGCTTACAATTTACAAGTTACAAATCTCAAAGTCACAATTCAAAAAGTCACAATTTACTAAGAAATGACAAGTAGTGAGTATGCTTTCCCCAGATTTAGGTGCCCATGTAGCTAGAGCACCTACCTTGAGAGCAGGAGGTGTTGATCAAAATATACGAACAACATTTAAACCGCTTTATAATGAAGTTTGACGAAAAAGTAGAGACGTGTAGATATGGACCGACTTTTATTGCTGCATGTCTACAGTACATGTCACGAATGATTATAAATACATGCATCAGGCATTTTTCTTAATGTGCCACAAACAAGAACTAATTCTGTCGGTAAGACACTTACAACTTGAAAGTAAAGACGAACGGACCAGTTCACGCAGTACATTCTATTTATAAATGGACATTCCCGTGTTAGCCCCTTGGATCCTAATGTTAAACTGGTATTTTGCAGTGTACATTTTACATTAGAGATTTGCGCCGCCAGATTAGTAAATGTAACTTAGATTCTAGAAATGTAAAATGTATTACAAATGTATTTAAATGCCCCGCGATTTGTAACTTGTAAATTGTATATGCGGGAAATGTGAAATTGTTCAAATGTAATGATGAAATGTAAACATTGATATATTAAAGTTAGGATGTAATTAGATAGAGGTATTTAGCATGCGCGGTGTAACAATTAACAAATTGACATTTGAAGTGACAAATCGGTGTATTGAAAGTTAGAAATAGGAATTAGAATATTGGCGTTTATCCCCTTTCATAGTCACAAGTATGATTTCGCGTGGAGCGTGGTAAAATCGTGTTCCACGATGCCTAACCGTACATGTTATTAGTAATCATATGTGTTGGATCGAAGTTTTCAGGGTGCATGAATCTTAGTGACGTCACAGACCACGTGGATCATAGAGAAAAAAGCATATGACAGCTCCCATTAGTTCCGGCGTTCTCTGTCACAATATCAAGTCATTCGTTTTACCCCTTTTTTGCTTTTATAGTCTCTTATAAACCGCACATTGCCTAAAATAAAAATAAGTTATAACGAAAATGCCAAATATGTCAACGTTGCGATGATTACCTTTACAATGTCCAAAACAAAAAAACAAAAAACACAATGAAAACTAACCTAATTATTTGTAGAAAAAACAAGCAGCTCAGTTCTATTACCTACAATACAATTAAAGTAAATTAATGTAATAAATATGATATTAAATGTTTAAAAAAATATTATCAAAATTAATTTTCACTTAAACAATACATGATTCCTTTAATGCCTGGGCTCTCAGCGTTTATTGATTAGAAACAGTTTACTAATTTAGCATAAGTTTATACAGACATATAAATTGATTAAGCGTAAATTTACTTGCTTCATAATGTTATAATGGCATTATGACTTGGTGTCACAAAGAACTTGATATGTTTGACATTTTAAGTACGTGCATTACTTTACCTTGACATACAGGTTTGCTGCTGTGTTTTTAAACAAAAATCAAGAAACTGAGGTATCATTGAAATAAAGAAATGTTGTGATTTAACTGCAAACAAATATATTAAATTAAATATGTATTTAGCAAAGTTTTAAAACAGTTTATATTTATCGGAAATATGAAGGGATATACATATAATTTGAATATATTGACAACTTCAGGATGCTATAGTTCATAGTTTCAACATTTACATGCCGCTTATTGTTGCGGACTTGAAATCAATAGCTTACGCAAACAGAATGCACATTTTACCGCTGTAGCCTGTGTCACCGGACCTAGTTCCGGTCTATACGTCCGCCTCTCCCTGCCATAGGCGGAGACTGGCTCGGTTCCAGACTGCCTCCTGGCTCACGTTGCTGCTATGACAGAAGCTGCAGAAGCGACAGTACGTTCTGATATACCTCATATCGACTCTTAAGGTCATTAAATATTTGCATTATAGTTGGAACTGCGGCGAGGCTTCCTCGTAACAACCAAATTAATTGACTTTAGAAGCAACTTTAATTAGAGGGCAACAGGGAATCGGTGATTAATTATTATAAATTGCCTCTTATTCTTGTACCTCATTAGCAAATAAAACGATATATAAAACTACAAAGAGTCGAAGTTTAACATAAATCTCTGAGCCGGGTCCTCGTTAGGACCACTGAACGTAGGTGAGACTGTGCTGGAAGACAAGTAAGATGGAAGAACATTGCACTGCGACATGTCGACTCTATTTATTAATAATCCTATTAGGCCGGGTGATGATATTTCACAGTGGCATTTATGAATACAGCCATGCACGATCAGGACGGAGAAATGTTGCAAGATTATTTTCCTTTCCTATAATACGCTTTATGAGGAAATAAAGAAAAGCAAATTAATTCGATATATGACTACTGCACGCCTTGATTGTCATTTACCCACGTAAATTAGCGACTGTCTGATGGTATCCAATAACTAATTATTAAACGAAAATTAGATTCCGTGCCCTCGTGAGCGAAATTATACCCAGAATGTGCCACAATGCGGGTTAGTGAAAGACAAATTGACAAATAAAGAACAACTTTTCGATAGAGTTACGTCTTTACTGACGATATCAATTTTGGTAAAAAAAACTTTTAATTAGACATTCTTGAGGAATTTTCTCTTTATGTGGTGAACAACTTTGTTATTTATGTCGCATTATCAGGACTAATACCGTTTCAAAGATCACAATGTTAAGTCAGAACAAGCAGTCATAAACTATTTGAAGGTCTTACTGTAATATATTTCTATACAAGAACGTATGTAGTTGGCCCTTGTTATTCAGAGTCACATAAAGTAGCTCCATTAGTTAGGAAACACGTCAATTAGGCACGAGAAATGGCAATCCTGCTTTGTATGGAATTCAACTGCTTGCAGTACTTAAACAAAACTAATTGAGATGTAAACGACACAGAAAATGTCACAAATATCAACCGCTTGCTAATGAGTTCACCTGATATCAATATAACAACATTAAGGTTGACATCAGTAACTACTGTGTTTGGTTAGTACACACACTACTAAACATTTTTTTTTTCATGATTGAAAAATAGTTTGTGAAGGTTTTCAGTGATTTATGGCGAAGACAACTTTTTATCAACATCGTTATATCTGATGACTTCTGACATCCCAATAACACTTCCATAATTCTAGAATGGTTCGAGACCAGAGCCTTAAAGAAGGATTATTTAACCATGTGTATAATTTAAATAAGTATGGCATATGGACAGCTACAATCACACCTTCTACGTGGACCATTTCCATCGATGCGCAGTACGGAGAATACCGATCCATGCCGGAAATTCTAATGACACCAATCTAGAACTCCGCCAGTCGTCCAGGAATTATAGAAAACACTCCATTTATACTTGATGAAAGCAATAATTGGAGTGTATTTAATTTCATTTGGTTCCATCGACGCGCACGAATCTCTGTTTATACTTCTACGTCTCCTTATAGAAAACACACCGAGGATTGTATCTGCCCGATTCTACACGCCGTTTGAGAAAATAAACGATTGAATCTAATATTGCATCAAACAGGGCTATTTGGATTCTGACTTTTATAGATGAATTGTTCTAGTTTAATTAACTGTATGTATTATTGCAGCTGTATGAATTTCCACCGGATAACTTTCTGGTGCATTTTATTTCCCTACGATACAACCGGCTTTCATTAAAACTAACCAACGTGTAAATGAGAATCATTAAGCGCAGACTCGTAATACCCACGGTACGTTATGATAACTAACATGATATTTGACATATAATTTTTCATATAAATGCAATAATAACTATAATTTAATATGCTAAACTTTATTAAAATGCTTCAAATAAAACATTCATTTATATATTTCTCGTTTACTACCTGCTAAGAATGAATTGATTAGAATTTGACAAATAGTGTTGATTCAGATCAGTCATATTCCGCCCGAAGCTTCTCAGCCATGATCAACACTGTTCGATGACGAGTCACTAGATACATGTTTAGAACATTTGTATGCAGATGTAAGAGTATGACTAAGAATAAACACAAGTTGTTAACAACAAATAGATAAATAAGTGTTTCTTCATGTATGTCTGCAGTAATACTGTGGAAAGATAGTAATATCAACTGTTGTCAAAACGGCGTTTAATCAAAATCAAAATCAAAGCGCAGATGGCACTGTAATATACAGTGCATGCAATTTATGAAGTTAAATATCACCCGAATGACCAAGTTAATTAATAGTTTGCACTTTATAGGTAAACAATCGTCAGTATTAACATTAGTTGTTTCTCTTATTTTCAGCCATTCTAGTTTTTTCGAAGCTATTAGATTTTACAAATGTATTCCTCAAAGAATCCAAAACTTCCCGAAATATGTCAGAATTCCTTGAGAAATGGTAATTAACCGCAAAGGTAAAATATACTATTACATTTTAGGTTTGTATGCATACATTTTTGTTTTGACAAAAATAGACAAAAGGTTTACATAACAAAATACAGACAATAATTTATCAGATTAATACAAAATTTTAACGACAAAATTGCGGTTGCTGTGGACTGAACAATCAAATGGCCGAAATGGATGGCACAGACAGAATTAGGCAATATTTATTAATGCAGATTTAAAAAACAACACGACAATTCTGCTCATAAATGTGTGTATCTGAACTGTTTAACTGTTGCATTTTTGTTTTACATGCTGAACAGACAATTGCATGTTAGAGTTAACGAGTCGAAAATAGGGAACGGCAAGCTAGAACACTGTAAGAAAGTGTATATAGGTAATACATGTTGATGTTAACACGCAAGGCATAAACATATGGCAAAACATAAACAATATTGCAATAGTTCATTGTATAAAACAATCTTACATAGTAGTGAAATCCCAGGGTTTACACGATTTCTATAAACACTGCAATAAGAAATAAACCAATTAAATGTACAGTTAAAAGGCTTCAAATTTAGTGCTATGCTGTAATTCTATTAGTGGAAGTTGAAGTTTATAGTCTAATACTTTGTCTTGTTTATCACTTGAATATTTTTCACTGCTACTAATATTTTAGTACACACATTTATAACAATAACGAAATTTTATAAATATGTCCTTCTTAGAGATGACGGAATAAAAAAAATAGAAAATTAAAATCTGAAAGTCCCGGTACAAAGAAAACAACGAACACAATATAACACTATTAAATTAACTGTAAAAAGTTATCGTTCTTCAGTTGATTAAATTATGATTCTTCTCTGTCTTTGGTCTGTGTTCTTTACTTAAGGATATTTATGCTCCCAAATAATGCATATTTTGTAAATTGCATGTACATTTTTTATCCATAACCATTATTTGACAAGCGTGTATGTTTACGGTATTTTATAAACATATGCAAGTTAATCGAACAACGCGGCTAAAAAAGAGACTCCATTTTACGGGATCACTGTACACAATAAATAAGGAGTTCTGATTGATTCGTTGACCTCATAAAACCGATACCTGTTGCTTTTGCATATATCCGCATCCTTCCACAGATCTAGTTGAACACATTTCATACATTGATTTCATCCATGTGGTATTGCATACTACCGATGTCTGAATTGCTGTACCGCTACGATGTAAGAGGTTCACATCACGGACTTAGACGCTTACCTTCTCGTTTTCACCATCACAAAACGTAATCGTCCAACTTGTCTAAAACTACACCCGCTACCTCAAGAGAATAGGTCGAGAGCTTCGAATGCAATCGCAAATGAACTATATGAATAAGAAGTGTTGTAACAAAGCATCAAAGTCGCCGGAAAATAATGTAAAAATAGAATGTTGTAAACACAGCAATGTTTTCGCAACGCAGTTGCATATACGAGCCTTGACAATTCTATACCTCGGACCAACATTTACACTTTAATGACAAACAGCAAGCATGTGATACAGATAATATGGTCAAGTATGTATTCTTAATATAGATAAGAACTGAAGTTTATCAGCCCTATTTTTTGTCGCGGAAGCACTTCCGGGAAGCAGTAAACGTTTGTCATTGAGAATTTATTTAGACTACGAAATTATGGCTATTAGGTATTGACTGCTACTGAGTATAAAAATCAATGATTTAATAACGTAATCAGGCTGAGCCACCTGAAAAATTTCTGCATCAACCAAGTGCTCGGACAAAGTAAACGTACGTTTTTATTTCAGCTCTCACAAAGTAAATTTTCTGTTCTGACGTTTAATATCATTTGTGTAAATCATTTCGTCAACAGTGTAAATTATTCGCTGCAAACAAGTACATGCATGTATCAAATTGAATGAAGAAGGTTTATGCTCGTTCATCCAAAAATGGCATAATAAAGGTTTGTCTTGCAAACTTATAATGGATAACCCATTTGATATAATACTTTCGCCAATAAACTACTCCACTTTTAAATCTAAATAAACACAGAAATTAACAAAGAATTGCCATATCAAATGCTCCAGTGGTTCCTTAATGGCTAATTAAGTCATTAATCAATAAATGGGACATTAAGTGCCTTTCTAAGTGATTTCTATAAAAAGTTCAACTACCAAACAGTCGTCATCTCTCTCTTGCACCCGATACCATGTCCACCATCACAATCACAATAACTTTCAGTTGTAACAATTAACAACAACACGGACATTCACAATAAAATCTACATCAACAACAACATCGACATTATCATCAGTATCATCATTAACAACAGTATCGATATTAACAACAACACTAGCATTAACAATAGTATCGATATTAACAACAACACTAGCATTAACAATAGTATCGATATTAACAACAACACTAGCATTAACAATAGTATCGATATTAACAACAACACTAGCATTAACAATAGTATCAACATTAACAACAACTTCGACATGAACATCAGCATCGACGTTTACAATAGTATGTACAAAACATTTGTCATCAGCAATTTGAACGATATAATCAACATTATCGTCACCACATTTGTGATAGTTTTAAAAGATTTTCTGATTGCACGGTTTTATGTTTGCTTTAATAAAGCGTGTTGGTGCAATTCATGTTGCTCGCACAATTATACATTGTTACGCTGCCTGGTATTTTCTTACTGGATTTACAGAAAAATCAAATATTACATTTTTATGTACATTTTATTTGTATTTTTAAATACATCTTTAAATTTCTGTGCACATTTTTCTATTATTTCTCCTTCAGTGCCCATGCCGTGTTCTATAACTCTTCTGATCCCAAAGTGTGTTTCCATATCTTAGGGAAGATGTGAGGGGTTTTATTGTATATTAATGGTGGATTTCATTATCTTCTATTCGGTTGTCAAAAATATTATATTTTGGATTATTGACGTGCTATTCGAGATGTCATAAAGCAGAAAAGGATAAATGAGCTACTTCAATAAAAGCGTGAGCAGTCGAAAGCTTGATAACTAATTTATCTAGTCGCATTCAATAAATATGATTGAGTTTTGGTCGCTAATTCCTTAGCTGTAACAAAGTAAGTCTCCCCTTTCATGTGTCTATTATGTGCGTACACTTCAAGAACGCTTGATTCTCTCCTTTATGTTCATATCAATAATCCTCATAATCATTCTTAGTATTTTAACTCAATATTGCTTCTTTTTTCGTTTATGAATGCAAATTCCAGCGGAGACGTTTTCTGACGTTCTAATAATAACGTCACGCGCCTTAATTCTGCGACATGTCATATTAGCACTCGTTAGGCACTATTTATTAGATAATGACGGGCATCGCACACTATAATTGGCCTCGCGAGCCCCTTTCACAGAACGTGCGTGCCGCACGCGAACCAATGGTTTGCAAAGGTCGCCACTTAAGTCGTAAATCGTCAGCGTTTTGTTTGGGCTTGTTTTAATTTCGGTGAAAAGCCGATATATTATAAATATATAAAATTTTATTTCTATTTCACATGAATTATGCCAGGTAAATATACTAGCTATATTGCTGCTCGTTTCTGTCCCCGGAATAAAGTGTAGCAGGTTCGATACCTGACCACGAGCTCATTGTTTGATGGACTTCCAGAGCTATACTTCTTACAGGCACGGACGTATTTACAGACATGGTTGACTGTTGTTCACTGTTAATGATAGATTAAATTGGTATAACTTCAAGCAATATATCTTATTTTTTGTCTTAATTATTCACTGTATGTATGTTGCTCCTATGTAAACTCCATATTTAAATTATGTAGTTGTTGATATTGTCATACACCGCGTGTTAAGGATTGATAGATCAATATTTAGGTATTTCTATAAACATGTATCTTGTTTTTATGCAATGAAAATACGAAATGTTATAATATACGTTTCACATAGAGATCTTTGTCAAGTAGAACACGTCTTTAACCTTCAAGATGTCTCAAAAATTAATAAATGTATATCTAATAAAATATAAAGATATTTTTTCCTGTAGAAATTGGATGTTTTTTCCGAAACTTGTGAACACGGTTTTAACAGAAGAACAGAACAGAACATCGTTTATTGAGATTTGTACATACGTACATCATCTGATACAAACATACATTCACACAATAAAATACAACAGTCACGTGATACAGTCACAGTTTTACAAATATAACAAATAACATGGAACATTTGGAGAGTAAATCATCAATATCAGTGTATAGTTGATATTATCGTAATAAAAGAAAAACAGCATTTAACTTGTTAAGTAGTTTTTTCTTATATTAAAGGCTTGTTTTATAAAATTAACAAGGTGATATAAGTCATTTACAGAGCGTAATATTTGTAATATTACGTACAAGCCAAGACATTGCCTACATTTTAGGTTAATATTACATTAATAAAAAGCTTAAAAAGTAGCAAGGGAGTTGTGCATTTTTACACACACACACATAAACTTACAGTAATGTTACCTAAAACCAAATAGCTTTTATAACTTTTTTCAAAGAGCGTAATAAAATAAAGTGAGTTAGTGTTATTAGTGAGTTAGTTTTATGAATGAATTTTAATTATTGTGCCAAATCAAATTTAAAATTATAACAGGCTAGAAATCTGTCAGATTGGATGTGTAATCAAAGGTTCATTTTGCATGAATTATTACTAATAAACTTTTTTGAATTGCATCCTTTCATCATGCCGCTCAATTGTTTATAAACATTATTTCATTATCGGAACATTTTGACTTCTTCAATAAATACAGACCCGCAGCTCACTAAACACCTCCAACGATTTTCCCTTAAGATTCTCTAAAGGACGATAAATCTTGCCCAACTGATCAAAGAGTAAATAAGGTCTCCTGTCCAATTGTTATTCAACTGGTTATTGTTATAGTAAATATCGGGCCCTCGATCGGCCGATAAAACAACTTCTGGGAAATCATGCCGATTGATTGATTAATAAGAAGCATATTTAGAACGATGATTAAAAGCTTCGTTATGGCACGTTCTTCGTGGGGAGGGAGGCCGGAGAGAGGTGCTGAACACTGTTGTCAGTAATTGTTACTTAGCGAATTGCTATTGCTTCACCTCCCCTTAATTTAGACCCACCCTTATCAAGAATGCCGAATCAAAAATATCACCAATTACTCTCAATGCTTCATGAATATGGAAAAATAGTTGAAATGGGACATTAATCGCTAGCAGTTGATATAAATATTTTATCTAAAATAGCGTGTTGCTTTAATTATTTTCCACGATCATATCTGTCCCGAGTGGCAATCTCGTCAACGCTGACTTGACAAGTGTAGGATAATAACAAAATGGAAGACCGGAATTCATCTCACATAAAGATACGCATGCCGCATGCATCATCGGCACCGCGCCCTAATCCTCAACTCTGAGGTTGTGAACATACCGTGTTTACGAGGTTGTCGTCACCATGAACGCCGCTGTTGTTATACCAAGAAAACGCCCGTTTAATTCGTTTTTAGTATACGGCGTTTTTCTTTTAAAAAATTCCACTATATAATTAGGATAAAATAATAATATCATTTATCATTATCATGTAAATAGTAAATAAGTGCTAGTAAATAAATACAATAAAGTTTAATGAAATTGAAACAATTATATATAATAAGGAACATAAACACAATTGTAACATGTTTTATCATTAAACGTGGTTACTCAATATAACAATAATCAACATGCAAATATAGGACACCTGCGTGTGTTATGTTTATACAATACAAATCATGAAATGTTGAATTTGATTTTTTCTCTTTCTAATCTATTTAGTGTTCAGTAAAGATTTTCTCTTTAAACAACTAAAGCAACGACTTAAAACCTTATTTTCTCTTTGAAATTAACTTTCGTGTGCTCAGTTTATTAGTTGCATTAACACTTAAAATATTACTTTCTTAATGCATGTGTGGTCACGTGGTGTCAGGCATCTGTCGAGTGACAGCTTTATATTATACTTGTATGGGTTTATTCAACGGAAAACGGAAAGTTCTACGTGTCAACTATTCTCATGTTGGATCTCGTTACCTATAATCGCTTTACTATTATACATTTTGTTTTGTTGGTTTGGATTGTTTTCTAAAACTCGATAACTTCCTTCGTGTTTTTGTTTAAAAGGTGTACATTTTAATTTCGACATATGAAGTCAATGCAGTTTTTATCGTATGACGCCATAAAGTTATTCTTATTATACGTCATCGCTAGGACTGTTGTTTTTTGTTCTGATCTCTTTTAAAGAATTGTCTTGAAACATATGCCTTTATTTTCTGTACATATTGTACATGTGTGACATTTCATTATAAGTAGTGTTAAATTGTTTGTAAAAAGTATTCTTTGATCAACTCTCGCTATAGTAATTACTGTTATCTGGTTGCCTTACTTTGATAGGTTATGTTATTTACATTGTTTCCTATCTGTAAGAAAACCCTTTAAGGAAGTGCGAGGTTAGGGCGTCCCACAAACCATGTTCAAGCACTTAATCTGTCCTTTTACTGCCAAAGTAGCAGTTGGTCTTTCTCTATATATTGTGTAATGTCTCGTCTCTGTGATTTTGTAACTTGTTCATTAACTGTGTATGCCTCTGTCTAGTACTAGTTCATATTGTGGTAATTCTCACAGGACCTCTTTTTCTTTACCATTCAATGTTTTGTCGCTTTTGCGTTTTGCAAACACTGTACTCCTTTGTCAAGTATTTTCTTATCTTTTGAAATACATTGTGGCACTCATAGGACCTTAATATTCGTATTGATGATCACAACCATGTTCTGTGTGCAGTGTGATGGTCGTGAAAAGTCTCCCCGAGACAAGAGCATCGTAAACCTGGTTTAAGCATCCAAGTCTTTTCTTTATTTTTAGCGAATGACCGTTCAACGGTGATAACTCACTCTGTTACATTTACCTCTGTCCCAGACTCATAGTAGTTTAGGCCACGTGACTCGGTAGGACCGTCAATTAATATTCTTTAACACATACGTATTTTCTGACTTAGGATATTTCGACTGTTTTATAATTTTCATCAGCTTGTTGACATTCGTTCACGAGGTGTCACGTGAATCTGCTGTCACTTGACACAAGGAGAGTTTTTTTGTATACCTGAGGTATATATCCAGCCCCTCTCCCCTATTAAGTGCTGGCCGTCGCTGCCTGGTGGCGATTGCTTCTTTTTACTCGTCTTTTAATATGTTGATATTCTGATTTAATGACATTGGTGTTTCCTGCTACTGTGCATTCTTTGCTTCCTATTTTACTATTTAGGTATTGTAAACATCCATTCTAGATGGCCATTTCCTCGCGAGGCCATTTTAATAAGTTTAGTCTCTTTTGTCTTGAATATTAGCTACATGTTTGTCCGCCGGATGTATAAGCGTTCTAAACCTGATCTTTCGTGCTCACAATGGTGATTGGACGTGAAATTGAGGTATTGATCAGTCAGGTATTGATCAGTCAGGTATTGATCAGTCAGGTATTGATCAGTCAGGTATTGATCTGTCAGGTATTGATCAGTCAGGTATTGATCTGTCAGGTATTGATCAGTTAGGTATTGATCAGTCAGGTATTGATCAGTCAGGTATTGATCTGTCAGGTATTGATCAGTCAGGTATTGATCTGTCAGGTATTGATCAGTTAGGTATTGATCAGTCAGTCAGGTATTGATCTGTCAGGTATTGATCAGTTAGGTATTGATCAGTCAGGTATTGATCTGTCAGGTATTGATCAGTCAGGTATTGATCTGTCAGGTATTGATCAGTTAGGTATTGATCAGTCAGGTATTGATCAGTCAGGTATTGATCTGTCAGGTATTGATCAGTCAGGTATTGATCTGTCAGGTATTGATCAGTCAGGTATTGATCTGTCAGGTATTGATCAGTTAGGTATTGATCTGTCAGGTATTGATCAGTCAGGTACTGATCAGTCAGGTATTGATCTGTCAGGTATTGATCAGTCAGGTATTGATCAGTCAGGTATTGATCTGTCAGGTATTGATCAGTCAGGTATTGATCTGTCAGGTATTGATCAGTTAGGTATTGATCAGTCAGGTATTGATCAGTCAGGTATTGATCTGTCAGGTATTGATCAGTCAGGTATTGATCAGTGTTGGTAGATTTCCACTGCACTGTAACTCTCAACATGTATACATGTGTCTAAAAAGGGAAAGTTTCCATTATCTTCACTTTTTGATGTAAACTTATTCACGTGACACCAAGTGAACGAATGTCAACTAGCATGTTTTATACAGTGTGAAACAATCGAAATGTACTCACTAAAAACATGTTTTGCGTTTAAGGATATTACGTAACAAAATCTGAAACCAGAGATCAGCCTTCATTGTAGGAAAGAGAAGTTTTAAACCGACCACACACTGAGCTTGTGAAATGTGGGTGTGATAAAATTAAATTATTTGAATATTGTTAAATTACGTTAGTAATTTATAGTTTGTGTGTCAACGAGCATGTTTTAGACCAACTATAGTAATATTTTATTTTCGCGTAGTTATCTGGCTTGCGTAAAACGACAGAAAATAATTTCTTAGTTATTGCTGAATGATCAATTAATCTATTTTTTATTTAAACCGTTGTGCATAATGAATAGATGTGAGACTAACGAACGATAACTCTGAGTAGAAGGATGGGTGATAACTGTGTGTGTATCTCTGCAATATGTCTAGTGACACTCACATCTTTGTTTTTGTCGCTTTTGAATTTAACCGGCAATGTATATATACGTATCGCGCTTCTTGTTTTTAATATATTAGATATGTATTTATAGGACCTATCATATTTTCATATCCACAAATATTGAAGACAAAACAAGTAGCTGTAAGAAGGACCCATATCTGCGCCATATTTTAATTCTTTACCAGGCTTGTTTCGTGCCGCAAAGGGCCATCCGCAAATGGTTAAACGAAGTCGTGTTAATATTCAAGATTTGTTTAAATTGTAAAACATGTTTCTTTATATATTTATTTATTTGGGTTTTACGGCACACCGACACTTAATAGGTCATACGGCGCCGAATACAAAAAACAACAACAAAAAAACAGGTTTCATATGATGTTGAGCTATTTTAAATTTAATACAAAAACTGATCAACAATGTTACGCAAAAAGAACATTTAGCATTCGTTTTTTTATTATTTTAATCATTCATATTAATACATATAAAATGTATATCAATATCTAAAACATCGAATATCTTGCAAGCATTAAAGTAGAAAGTATGTAGATAAAAATGTAAAATACAATAAACGTTTAATTTTATATATTTTATTTGTAGAAGACATTCATCCTCAACTATTAATCTTATAGCAAATTTATAGGAATATCGTTTCGAACGTCCTGGTTTTAGTAAATATTTTCTTCTGGTTAGAACTCCTCCTCACGTGTCGATCAAACACTATTTTAGCCGCGTTTATAAATTTGCTAATTCCTAATTGATATTTTGTATTCTTCTTTCAACTCTCCGATTGTGTTAATTTGAAAAGAGACTGATCCTTTGGGACTGACAATTTATGATCCCAAAGATGTTAAGCACAATTGCCGTCTAATTTCGTTGAAACGTTTTAATTCCAAATTGTATTTCTCCCGCCATCTCTACTGGGACCAAGAGACCGGCGCAACATCGTGATCTGCAGTCTAACTACCAGCACTCCTAGCATTGTGTCTAGGTCAAGTCAGAACCAGTTTATTGTTTAGCTAGAGTTTGTCTTTATTTTTGTTCTTTTTCACTATTTTTTACAAGAATAACGACAGACACATCTAGATATATTGCTGCCGCTGCTGCTTAGTTTAAAAACTTATGTTTATTTCTGTGTCTTCTGCTATCACAATCCAACTACTGCTAAAACTACTGACAGAACCACAGCCATCTCTTCTTCTCGTGCTATTGGAATTCGGTATGTATTCGCATTTTCATTTGATTGTTGTATGAATGTAATTTTAACATGCAAGTCCTTTTAATATTTGATAGATTAAAACCCAATGTAAGTTTATACAATAAAATACTTATTAAATGTGACACACGTTCTACTCCTATTATGATCTCCCTCTTTCCACCATTTCCAAGCCTGCTCAGCCTTGTCATGTCCCCGCCGACTGGTCGTTTAATTTGAGCCCTCCCCTCTGAGTCTTGCCTTAATAGAAACGATCGTTTGTAACTGGTGTGAGAGAATTGATCTGCCACCATGTACCTCGGCGCCGATTAAAACAATAAAGTTGCGGAATTAATATGTCCACTGCGGCATAAATGTAATAAAATTAAGATGGAAAACTTGAGTAAATTAAGTATTAGAACACTATCGTGGAATCACTTTTTCCAGCTTAGGTTCAAAGCACTTACAGTTGCATTAACCTTAATTACAAGACTGCATTAATGAAATGTTATACACAAGTTTAAATGAGAATTAAGAAAAACTGTCAGATCTAATTACACTGTTAGTTTAGAATTTACGTTTAAATTATGAAGGTTACTCGTATATCGTTAACACATACGTTAAAAATGACTTACTATAAACTGGATGAATTAGCATGGTACCATTCTTTTCAATAATCATTTAGTTAGGAAATAGTTAGGTTTTAAGTGTTAATGTTAAGGTCCATATCGATTGCATATCTGCGAAAACACTTTAAAACGCAAAGATTGTAAATATACTTAAGTGCTAATATAACATATAAATCTGCATATGTTTAGGCTTTACAAGGAAACTAGTAAAACAGATGCTATGCAACACGCCTCTCTGTCCGGCACCCACAGCCAATCAAAATAATCCGTCAATCTTGTTATCTTTAATCGAAAACCATCAAGCGGTAGTAAAAATGGAATGTCGTAAACCGGAAAACAAATTTGGTGGTAATTCGCTTATAAGGGTTCCCGATTAGTTTTGTTACCGTGTAACAGCGTGCTCGCTCAGCCCATTTCTCCGACATCGGGCAGCTAATATGTCAGATTCGAGAGGAATTTGGAAGAAGGAAAGAAATAATTAGTAGCCGATTTTGTCATAAGTCGCGACAGTCGCAGTGCCTCTTCTCGACAAATAAATTCAATTAGGCGCGAAATTCGTTGGGTTTGGGCAGCCAGAAATGATCTCAGTTATATACAAATTAATTTCTAAGTAGTTTTGATTAAATTTAAAGCAATTTCTTTCCCGGTGATGCGACGTTTATTGAGTTGCAAGGAATTTCCTAGATTATAAATTGGTCTCGGTTCCTGCTTGTTGTTTCAATTTTATTGCTCGTTGTGAGTCTCACTTTGAATAATAATCCAACACGAGACAACCCGTTTATCCTATTACTTTCAATTGTTCTAATAAACGGTACCAACCGCCGGGCGACATAATCTAATATTGAAGTGAGCTCCATCACACGATATGGACCGCGCTCCGAATTCCCAATTTCGATTAAGAGTATAAAACAGAAAAAAAAAGACAAATTATAAATTGACAGTTCGAAACTGTCTGCAAGACATATTTTTAAAGGTCCGTATATCGCCTCAATGTTAGCGTTAAAAATACATGTAAGTGGGTCACAACGGCGGTCTTAGAGTAAAACGTCATAATAATTGTTGTTTTGTAAAATACAACACCTAGATATTGTGTGTGAATTAATGTGGCAGAAGTATTATTTAACACTTTTTGCACACACACAAAAAATACTTAAAAATTAAAAACAATTAAATCTGATTTTAAAACACCCATCTCAACACGGCAATCTAGTACTGGCGGTCAAAGTTACATCAGACCCATCTCAACACGGCAATCTAGTACTGGCGGTCAAAGTTACATCAGACCCATCTCAACACGGCAATCTAGTACTGGTCGTCACAAAGTTACATCAGACCAATCTCAACACGGCAATCTAGTACTGGTGGTCGAAGTTACATCAGACCCATCTCAACACGGCAATATAGTTCTGGTGGTCAGTTACATCAGACCCATCTCAACACGGCAATATAGTTCTGGTGGTCCAAGTTACATCAGACCCATCTCAACATGGCAATCTAGTACTGGTGGTCAAAGTTACATCAGACCCATCTCAACACGGCAATCTAGTGCTGGTGGTCAAAGTTACATCAGACCCATCTCAACACGACAATCTAGCACTGGTGGTCAAAGTTACATCAGACCCATCTCAACACGGCAATATAGTTCTGGTGGTCAAAGTTACATCAGACCCATCTCAACATGGCAATCTAGTACTGGTGGTCAAAGTTACATTAGACCCATCTCAACACGGCAATCTAGTGCTGGTGGTCAAAGTTACATCAGACCCATCTCAACACGGCAATCTAGTGCTGGTGGTCAAAGTTACATCAGACCCATCTCAACACGGCAATCTAGTACTGGTGGTCAAAGTTACATCAGACCCATCTAAACACGGCAATATAGTTCTGGTGGTGAAAGTTACATCAGACCCGTCTCAACACGGCAATATAGTTCTGGTGGTCAAAGTTACATCAGACCCATCTCAACACGGCAATATAGTTCTGGTGGTCAAAGTTACATCAGACCCATCTCAACACGGCAATATAGTACTGGTGGTCAAAGTTACATCAGACCCACCTCAACACGGCAATATAGTTCTGGTGGTCAAAGTTACATCAGACCTATCTCAACACGACAATCTAGTACTGGTGGTCAAAGTTACATCAAACCCATCTCAACACGGCAATCTAGTACTGTGGTCAAAGTTACATCAGACCCATCTCAACACCGCATTCTAGTGCTGGTGGTCAAAGTTACATCAGACCCATCTCAACACGGCAATCTAGTACTGGTGGTCAATGTTACATCAGAATCATCTTAACACAGCAATCTAGTACTGGTGGTCAAAGTTATATCAGACCCATCTCAACACGGCAATCTAGTACTGGTGGTCAAAGTTACATTGGACCTATCTCAACACGGCAATCTAGTACTGGTGGTCAAAGTTCCATCAGATCCATCTCAACACGGCAATCTTAGACTGGTGGTCAAAGTTACATTAGACCCATCTCAACACGGCAATCTAGTACTGGTGGTTAAAGTTACATCAGACCCATCTCAACACGGCAATCTAGCACTGGTGGTCAAAGTTACATCAGACCAATCTCAACACGGCAATCTAGTACTGGTGGTCACATTAGACCCATCTCAACACGGCAATCTAGACTTGGTGGTCAAAGTTACATCAGACCCATCTCAACACGGCTTAGTACTGGTGGTCAAACGTACATCAGACTCATCTCAACACGGCAATCTAGTACAAGTGGTCACATTAGACCCATCTCAACACGGCAATCTAGACTTGGTGGTCAAAGTTACATCAGACCCATCTCAACACGGCCTAGTTCTGGTGGTCAAACTTACATTAGACCCATCTCAACACGGCAATCTAGTACTGGTGGTCAAAGTTACATCCGACCCATCTCAACATGGCCTAGTACTCGTGGTCAAAGTTACATCAGCCCCATCTGAAAACGACAATCTAGTACTCAATCTAGTACTGGTGGTCAAAGTAACATCCGACCCATCTCAACACGGCAATCTAGTACCGGTGGTCAAAGTTACATCAGACCCATCTCAACATGGCCTAGTACTGGTGGTTATAGTTACATCAGACCCATCTGAACACGACAATCTAGTACTGGTGGTCAAAATTACATCAGACCCATCTCAACACAGCAATCTAGTACTGGTGGTCAAAGTTACATCAGACCCACCTCAACACGGCAATATAGTTTTGGTGGTCAAAGTTACATCAGACCTATCTCAACAAGGCAATCTAGTACTGGTGGTCAAAGTTACATCAGACCCATCTCAACACGGCAGTCTAGTACTAGTGGTCAAAGTTACATCAGACCCATCTCAACACGGCAATCTAGTACTGGTGGTCAAAGTTACATCAGACCCATCGCAACATGGCCTAGTACTGGTGGTTAAAGTTACATCAGACCCATCTGAACACGGCAGTCTAGTACTAGTGGTCAAAGTTACATCAGACCCATCTCAACACGGCAGTCTAGTACTAGTGGTCAAAGTTACATCAGACCTATCTCAACAAGGCAATCTAGTACTGGTGGTCAAAGTTACATCAGACCCATCTCAACACGGCAGTCTAGTACTGGTGGTCAAAGTTACATCAGACCCATCTCAACACGGCAGTCTAGTACTAGTGGTCAAAGTTACATCAGACCTATCTCAACAAGGCAATCTAGTACTGGTGGTCAAAGTTACATCAGACCCATCTCAACACGGCAGTCTAGTACTAGTGGTCAAAGTTACATCAGACCTATCTCAACAAGGCAATCTAGTACTGGTGGTCAAAGTTACATCAGACCCATCTCAACACGGCAGTCTAGTACTAGTGGTCAAAGTTACATCAGACCCATCTCAACACGGCAATCTAGTACTGGTGGTCAAAATTACATCAGACCCATCTCAACACAGCAATCTAGTACTGGTGATCAAAGTTACATCAGACCCATCTGACACGGTAATATAGTACTGGTGGTCAAAGTTACATCAGATCCATCTGAACACGGCAATCTAGTACTGGTGGTCAAAGTAACATCAGACCCATCTCAACACGGCCTAGAACTGGTGGTCATTAGTTACATCAGACCCATCTGAACACGGCAATATAGTACTTGTGGTCAAAGTTACATCAGACCCATCTCAACACGGCCTAGAACTGGTGGTCAAAGTTACATCAGACCCATCTCAACAAGGCAATCTAGTACTGGTGGTCAAAGTTAAATCAGATCCATCTCAACATGGCAATCTAGTACTGGTGGTCAAGTTACATCAGATCCATCTCAACACGGCAATCTAGTACTGGTGGTCAAAGTTACAAACGACCCAACTCAACACGACAATCTAGTACTGGTGGTCAAAGTTACATCAGATCCATCTCAACACGGCAATCTAGTACTGGTGGTCAAAGTTACATCAGACTCATCTTAACACTACAATCTAGTACTGGTGGTTAAAGTTGCATCAGACCAGGCAAGAAAACTAATCTGGCTTGCTCATGAAATAGGTTTTTATTTTAGCACATCTTCTGCTTGTGTTGCACAGAAATATGTGATAAGATCAACCTTATTGTCACCATGTGTTTATCGATTAGGAATGTGTTACTAACATTTAATTGACATAACCCAGCAATCTTTATGCAAGGCACTGCCATGATACCGTTTATAAGTAATAACAAAGCTGTTAAGGTTGAAATGATCTGTGGAAATATGGAAAGATGTCAAAACCTTCACAACAACAAACATTAATGACTGACAACAACTATATACATGTATATACTATATATTTTACTAAAACAACGCTTTTATCATGCATATGAATTTTTTTTATTTTTTTTAAGATTATAGGACCAGAACTTCTTCCATTAATATTGTACATAGTTGAGGTATAGAAGACACAGCAATACATATATGCTATCTTATATATAGCTTGATTTTGCAATATGTTAATATACATGAGATTACAGGCAAGAATATGTACAGACCAGTAGACATAAAGGAGCATCTAATGGTATGCTTTCAAATAGACCCAGGCATCAAGTGTCAAATAGACCAAGGCAACAAGTTGCAAATAGACCAAGGCATCAACTGTCAAATAGACCAAGGCAACAAGTTTCAAGACCAAGGCAACAAGTTTCAAAGACCAAGGCAACAAGTTTCAAATAGACCAAGGCAACAAGCCTCAAAGACCAAGGCAACAAGTTTCAAATAGACCAAGGCAACAAGTTTCAAATAGACCAAGGCAACCAGTTTCAAAAAGACCAAGGCAACCAGTTTCAAAGACCAAGGCATCAAGTTTCAAATAGACCAAGGGAACAATTTTCAAATACCAAGGCATCAAGTTTCAAATAGACCAAGGCAACAAGTTTCAAAGACCAAGGCAACAAGTTTCAAATAAACCAAGGCAACAACACAAGTGCCCTTTAATAAAAGTAAAATATTGTTTTCTTCTTTACTAAAAAGCTGCTGTTTATCAAGAATACGTGCACTCAATTCAGGAAGGTCTAAGAGATCTTTTGCCTAATTTAATCTAGGTTGATTAAAGACCTCTTAAATATGGCTGAGTTCAGAGCAGAAAAGAAAGCAAAGAATCTTCACTAATACTTGAACGATTTTCCGACTGATGTCAACACTATTCAGATTTTTCTACAATGCTATAAAGTTGTTTTTATCATTATATATGTTGTCAGTAGAGTAGACACATTACTTTGGTAAGTTTAATAATTTAAATGAAACATCAAACTCTTCTCCCAAAGTGTTTTTAAAACAACCTTCTTAATAGTAGAAAAGATATACACGATAAAAAAAACACAACTAACATTGCATTTTAGGTCCAGAAAACATTACCAAAGACTTGTAAATGACAGGAAAAAACCACAGAAACAAACTATAAATTGTGCTTTTGTCTTTGTATTTATTATAAAATAATGTTAATAGTTAAAACATCGGCATACAAAAACATGTATACATGTTATGGTACTTTACAAGGAAGTGAATAAAAAACCATTAAAATAAGTAAGGAATTAATTTAACAGAATAAGAAAAAACATGAAAAAGAAAAGACCAGCTTTTCTAAGAACAGATGAATGCAAAGTACATTACAAAGACATGAATACAGGTAGTCTTTTTATATTATTCTAAACAATATTAAAGACTTTATTTTTCAAAATTAATCAGTTGAACAGTTGGAATTAAAAACTCATTAAAACACTGATATTTGGGCTAAAACAAGTTAAAAATCTGTGTTAAGTTAATAAACACCTATGTTAATGATGTTATAAATATCCTTTAGTTAATGTATCAATAATGAACCATCAAGCTAACTTGTTTAACTAAACAAGAATATGTGGGACCTCACAGATGGAATATTCACAAAAAAGTACATATTCTGAATACATGTATGTACGTAAAGAATTGCTAAGAGATGATTGAAGGTGATCTGAAACAGTTAAAATACAATTATAAAAATGCTCACAGGGTATCTCAACTACCAAGGTTGTTTCCTTATAGAAAGTTGTGCTTTCATAATTATGGCAATCATTCTTGTTGAAAAGTTTTGGTTAAATGTCCTCAATATTGATAATAAGTGGAATTTTATAAAAACTGGAATGTACTACCACTGTGCACTGGTAAGAATTATGAAGTGAACAAGGCACCATGTTGAAGCTTAGCAAGGGAGTTTTGTTAGTGGTTGACGGAATATTGCTAAATAGTCTACAAGTATAAAATACAATGTATACAGCTTTTAGTTAGCCTGTATCTTATAAATGTATGAATAAACAATAAAGATAAAAATAAAACAAAATACAAAAATCTGCAAAAATTCAAATTGCATAGTAAATGTTGGTAACAAAGATTAAACATTTTTATAAAAATACAGAAAATCAGCGCAATTTAGTGCAGCTAAAAGAATGTGCCTACAATGTATATTGGTGTAGCCTTTAGTGATGTGTCCATAAATTTTTAATATATTTGTGTATCCCTTGGTAAAGTGTCCATACAATTCTTAATATATTGGTGTATCCCTTGGTAATGTGTCCATACAATTCTTAATATGTTGGTGTATCCCTTGGTAAAGTGTCCATACAATTCTTAATATATTGGTGTATCCCTTGGTAAAGTGTCCATACAATTCTTAATATGCTGGTGTATCTCTTGGTAATATGTCCATACAATTCTTAATATGTTGGTGTAACCCTTGGTAAAGTGTCCATACAATTCCTAATATATTGGTTTATCCTTTGGAAATGTGTCCATACAATTCTTAATATGTTGGTGTATCCCTTGGTAATGTGTCCATACAATTCTTGATATGCACACATGACATAACTATGAATGATATGGTAGAGTGTAACAGAATTGAGTTTAAAAGTCCAGTCCTTACTCTGTTAATAGAGAACATTGATTAAAACATATAAACATTGTATAACAAAGTTGTCATTAAGTTATGTCTTCACCAAATAGACTGGTTAATTTTCAATGTTATATATAGGCTTAACGTTCCCACTCTGCTAACTTTATTTAATTTCCGTCCAGTTGTTTGGGTGTAGTCTGAATAATTAACTTGTATAACCTGGTGTCTACTAGTGAATATACACAGGCAAGAACAAAGGCTATCATCATCAGTTTTCCTGCTAGCCATTATAATTTGATTTCTAAGGAAATTTCATCATTACTCTTTCAATCAATAAAAACACCTGTAAACAACTGACAGCCTAAAATGAAAGATCTGTGCATTCCTCTTATTTGTAATCAGATTTACTACAATAAGCATTTGTGCTTACTCATTATAACAAAATCACAAATATCATCAATGCTTATGTGTTTAAAGTTCCTCTTATTTTTTATATCAAGGGGAATAACTGATAATTTTTAAAAATCAAATTATGTCCCTTTAAATATTCTCCCATATATGTTCTATTTGATTATATCGACAGAACCATCAATTTAACATAAAGCTTATAAAGAAGCAGTAATAATAAATATAATGTAAACCTCTTGATATACAATCAGATAATTTTTAAAAAACAATTTGCTAAAATAAAAGAACAGCGCCAAAATTAACAAGGATAAACATCTGAAATCATTTAGTCATAATCAAACAAAATTTAAAATGAAATATCACAGTTTCTCTAAGGACAAAGAGCCTCATTTAGACATTTTGTCATTAATTTAACAAGTTCCTAGAATAATACAATAAATATAAACATATCTGATACCAACAATAAATATGCCTACTCTCATATGTTTCCATATAGCATTTAACAATTTTTGCAAAAAAACACAACTGGTATGGGGAATTTGCAGACCTCCCCCTCCCCCACCCACTCCTCCCAATAATACAGAATATAAACACATGATATTCATAAAAATAACAAAGTAACAATTCGTAGAAAAAATGTTGCAAAAATCTTGTTTTGGGCATTTGATGGGGACTACAAAATGCTTTTTTTTTATCCCAGTTAGGAATCTTTCTATAAAATTGGAAAAAAAGTATACGTTACTATAGTGGGGAAAATGTCAAAATAAGAATTAAAAATTGACTGAAAATGTCTGCATACAGTCAGATATTTGATATTAGGATGTCATACAATAATGAACATATTTTCAGTCTTCATTAAAGAAATGTAAAAAATACTGGACCTTTGGTCCATCAAGCTGGCAACAGCTACTGGACAGGACCATAATTTACTGGACGAGCATGATTTTGCATTTTGACCAAAAAATGTTGGTAAGCTAACCGAGGTGTTACGGAAGATTGGGTTCAGTTAAAAGCTGTAAAGCGTTGTATAGTTTAGTATATATATATATTTTCATAAGAATTCAGAATTTTGAAAATGATTTGGCTTAAACTTCTGGTGGACCGACGGTCCATTTAACTTACGGGTATATTTAATGGACCAACAGATATTTTGGTGGACTCAGGCCATGGTCTTCCAGGTTTTGCTGAAGACCGTAATCATACACATAAAGAAACAATCAGATATTACCTAAATATTCATCAGAACAGCAAAACTCTAGTATAAGGTCAACAACAATGGTCACAACAATGGTCTTAGTCATAAACATGAAAAAAATGATATTGTTGGTGCATGTATGTCTTAATTTACTTGAAATATGCCAATATATGTTGTTTTTGGTGCATATATATTTTTATTGTATAGTTAAAATGTGCCTTGATACATTAAACTGAAAATACTACAACTAACAAAACAAACAAAATACAGCCATGTTCCATATCTTGGTTATCCCTTATTAAGGTGACCTTAGTTTGATAACCAAACAAATGTTCTAACTGTTAACCTGCTGCCAAAAACTGCTCAGGTTTAGGCAACAAGTGCAGACCAAATCACTCAACTCCCACTGACAGCTGTCTGATATGAATTTGTACTATAAGCTTCTGGGTCTCTAGTTGTGAACAGGTAATCTAAGTATTTAAGATGTGGTAGTAACATATGTAGTTGTAATGTATCATGTAAGGTTTAAGATGATTTATTAATGGGGAATTGGTGCTAAAAGAATTGGTCACAACAAAGGAACACTGATGTTCTGAAATAGTTGGCACTATAAGAAAAAAAAATACAGTGAAGCAAAGTGTGTCTATTCCATCACTGTTCCTCAGCCAGCTTGAAACTGTTTCAACTTAAGCTGATTTTAAATATAAAATGGTTATAATCACAAAAATGTATAAAGGAGATAAAGTCAAGTAAACCATATCACTAAAGTAAAATTAGGCAAAATGCATATATTTAGACTGACAATCCAAATACATGTCATAAACACTGTGTCCTACTTTTTTTATAGAGTTGCCCTAATGCAATAGTGATACTAAGCACCTGAAGATATAAAGAAGTAAGACTTATTGTAATGATGGCATTAAAGCCATACTTACTCCCTTGAACAATGTGTTATTAAATAACTTGCTTTTTGTATTTTTCATCTTTAAATAAAAAGTTCATGGCACAGAAGACTGATTAAAATTATTGTGATTGAGCCTTACATGGGCCCAATTTTAATCTAATTTGCTGACAAGTACTGGTTTAAACTTGTCAAAATCAGTTATGTTGAAATTTTAATGAAAACATTGCACTGGTCATACTTTATAGTACAACTGCAAAATCTCAGTGGCTCAGCATCAGTCGAGCTTTGGGCCGTGTTTCAAGTAGTGCCTGGCTCGAATGATACAAAAAGCCAATGTCTTTTTTACTTCTTATTATACTTACAGCTTCTAAATTGTATCTACAAATAAGTCTCCAAGTATTATTTTTTAAACAGTAGACAATTTTAAAGTGTTATGGGGAATGTAGGGCAATGTGTCAATCAGAGCTAATGTGTTTTTAGCATGTTCAGGCCAATTTGCCAAATAAAGTGTATATATATCAAACATTTGTATATTAGTGGTTACAAATAATTATTGTAGCTTTTCATTTTCTAATAAAATATTTTCATTACTGCATTTAATTTTCATAAACTATCATTAATTCACTTGACAGTTTTAGTTTTAATTCTGAACAAAAGTGTATAATGTAAAATAGGAAGACAGATACAGCTTATTGAAAACTTGGTGATACTAATGGGTTTTGGAAAATTTAAAATCACCAACCTATGTTGAGCGTGATGGCTTCTCCATGAGCTGATCATTTTACTACAACTATATTCCTATAGGGATGACGAGCATACATATAATGAAGAGCTTCTTGCTTAAGATGATGCACAACCTTGTTGAAAATCTGCAAGGCCATTTTTTTTTTGTTCTAATAAAACAGAGTTCAATCACAACTGGTCATTAGACAAACTTGGCATCTGGTTTGTTGCTGAACTGGTAGAACCAAAATCGTACTTTCATGACAGCACTTGTGACAAAGTGTTTGAAGTTGACGCAGGTATCTGAGGGATAGAGGCTGCAGTAGATATACAGTCCCAGTAGAACGAGGACAAAGACCAGCAGCAGGAACAACACAAACAGGAAGAACACAGCACACTTCTCCTCTGGAAATAAAGAATGTAAACAATTAGTTAAGGATACATTTTTAAGTCACCTAAACCCATACATTTTTACACTGACAATATCAGATGGACATATACTTTATAAGAAAACCAGTAAGTTATTCAAGATAATATATATAAAGTTTGTTTAACTCTTATGTCACAAAGGTCATAATGAAAATAGATTTATCATTATAAATTACTTTGAATCAAAAAGACTAACAGAACACTGTGCCAGGTACAATTAAGTCAGAAAGGTTTTCAGAGCTGGCACAGTTTGTTTTTATTTAAATGTAAGTCATAAATCATGAATGTAAATATTTAGAGAAGTATATGCCAGTGACTTAGGTCCTTTATCATTTTTTTCCCCTGGTTTTTTTTTCCATTTTCCAGCAAAATTTGCCTTTTAGTTAAGTTTGTATTAATCTCAAAGATTTAGCAAATAAAGTATTGTTACCACAGCTGTTTAATTCTTTGTTTTTATGTGACTGAATATTAAATTAATTTTTCTATAGAGACAAAGCTTTGTATGTTTTACCTCTTTCCATTTCCTCTGCAGGCACTTGTGTTTCATCGAAGCGAACCTTTTTCTCCTCTTTCTCTCCTGTAACAGCCAAAATTCAGATTAAATCAAACACTGTGTCATTACAAACATACATGGATATGTAACAGCCAAGTTGTCATTAAAAGTCAATGAAGAAATTTCAACCTATAATAATTTTAACAAATATTATTTAAGAAGATTTATTTTACCTCAGGGATTTACCATCGTTTTTTATTTTTGGGGTCCTGTGGATGCAGGATCTATGAAAACATAGGTACAACACAATATTGTGGGGGTCCAGCCCAATTAAGTTGCAGAAGAAGAACAATTTTGCAATATAAATGACAGTTTCATTAGGAAAAATGACTAAAAGCTTTGCTAAGGTTTATTCATAAACACAGGAGATTTTCCTTTTGCATTAAAACCAGAAATACTGTGACTAGATCTCTTTAGTCTCAGTACATATACACATGTTTAAACTTTATGTTCATTATATACGGTCAGTATAACATTTTCTGATGATGCATTAATGTCCTCTGTAAATCAGTTTGTTCAAGTCTTTGCCATAATGCAAGTGTTACAAAATATGCATTCATCGCGGTACTCTAGCCACTTGAATTTTTCTAAACAGACAGATGAGAATTTTTGGTCACATGAATAGAAATTTGTCAATTTAAACATGATGACCTTATACTATAAATACACTATCAGTAATTCAAAGGACCTTGACCGATATCCAAAACAGGTGATACTGGAATAGACATAATGTGGCATTACAGAAACATGACAAATGTCAAAATGTTAAAGAGTTGCCATATGCACGCATTACACATTACTGTGGCTAGAAATAAAAGTTACTCTGGACTATTTTTCTACATTCACATGGACGCAGAATTTATTTTTTGTGCATACAGATCAGTAATTTATGCACACAGGTCACAGTATCCTGAGTCTAGTAAATCCTTGTTTACATGTTATTATGTAAATGGTGCTGAACACTGAACACAAGTAATCTGACTCCATCCCCACTCGCCAAAAACCACAACAACATCAGAATGTTGTCTCACAATTATGCAAAATCAAAATAAACACAAAAATTAATGTTCCAAACGATGAAACTTAAGAAACATTATGAAAAAGGATTAGAAGATTTAATAACTATGGAAAAAATATTTAAAAAAAATCAATATACTAAGAAATTTGACCAATTGTTTTTGAAGACTGTTAATTAGAAGTTATACTTATGCTGCATGCTAATAAAAAAACTAAAACAACAATATATCCCATGTAAGTAAGACCCTACATTACCTTCTGTATCCAGTACTTATGTGGAGCTTTAGGTTAGCAGTTATTGTCATCCCCTCGTTTCTGCTCAGCCTCTCAGCATGTGGGTTAAAGTCACAGTCAGAATGGGAATTTTAACATGGAAGGGTCTTCCAGCTGACCTGCGGTGTGCTGATAGTTCTATCTAGACATATGTAAGGGGACTTCCCCCACCATAAACTAGTGTATGCCACAAACATGACCAAGATTGTGTTGGTCCAATATGTCAACAAAAATAAAAACATTAAGAACCTCTCAGTCAAAGCTAGACACTACATTACCCTCTGTATTCTTCCGTTTCCGCAGGATGGATGTGGGTTCACCGGTGGATTGATCTAGATTTACTTCCCCTGTCATGTCTGGTTCCCCAGCTGTATCAAACTTGCGTAAAGATTCTGAAATCAAAGCAGGGAACAAGTCCAAAAGATATGTAATGATGGATAGATTTTTATGAACATGGACATTTTTTTTCTGGAAAACGTTAAGTTGCAGAAGTCCTTATGTAAGTTATGTTTTAATACTTTTTGCAGAATAATTCAAGTATACATAACATATAATACAGGTTCTAGTGATAAGCAGATTAAAGATTCTAACAGGCTGCAAGCTTGTCCCTCAGTTTATAGTTCATTACAAACATTTGCTGATGAAAAAGATAATTAAAATAAAAAAAGAGTAAAACGCTTGTACATCTTGGTCGTTGGGAAGTTGCTGCCTCTGAATCTTAGCTTGCTATTAAATTATAACAGATCATCTTTGACAGTAGACAATACTACCAAAAAACTCTACACAGAGACGTAGTACCTGTAGAGAAGTCGTTACAGATATGTTTATGTCACCATTTAAACCAATGAAATTTTTTTAGTTATATGACATTTTAAGTGTCTTCTTAAAAAAATAGTAAGTCAAATATAGAATGTAAAAATTAATATAGAATTTAATACAAAATTCCTCACCACTGTATTGGACTTTCCCAACTTCAGCATATATTGTGGCAAAGTAGTCCAGACTCTGTTTTACTATGGGATGCTCACTGCCATAAACTTTCTGTCTCAGCTTGGTGGCCTGACAAAAACACAAGACACCAAGTACTGTTTTGGAAACAAAGTGACAAACCTGACAATAATTAAGAACAAATTATAGCACCCTGTCATTGTAGCTAACAAAAAAGTCAGTATCTTATTTCCATTTCAGACACTGCCAAAAAGCAGCAATGTATTTTCCAAGCAGAAGAACAACTATTTGCTTCATATAAATTTTGCTTAGTAAGATTTTTTTACATGTCTTCAAATCAATTAATAAATATAAATTGCTGTCAGGACTTCTTAAAGAAAGACTGCAGTACAAGATCATTCCAAAACTTCCAGGAGTAATTACCCTGTAATGGTAAACAAAAGGTATATTGTTGGCAATTCTTCATTTTTAATGCTCTTGCAAAGTGCTTACCTTTCCGGCATATTCCAGGGCCAGCTGAGGTCTGAAAGGATATTTGGAAACAGACTCATTTGCATGCAGGTACAGTGTGTTCATGATTCAGATCTTTAAATTGTAACTACATATTTTTAACTTATTCATTCAAGTTTTATCCTCAAATATACACTTGTATTAACAAAATTATTTGGATGGATTTTATTAAAAGCAAAGAGTGTGCATGTACCGAGCATGACTCTTATTATAGCATTACAGTGTTACATTATCTAAATCAGGTTAGGAAACATTTGACTTATTATATTACTATATAGTGGACAAATTTTTAGCTAATACCAAGAAATAGTCTACTTTTAAGCCGATTTAAGGTTTTTCCTCTAGTATTTGGTGCATTTGTCAATGCCGTACTAAGACAGCCGACACTGGCAAGTCACATTTTGGAAATATCTCCGATAAGGCTTATAACTGACATTTTCAGACTGATTAAAGCAGTTCCCAGAGTTAACTGACTTGTATAAGCTTAGACATGTGAGTTCACAGACTTTGTCTGCCATCTTATTTTTATCATTTTTCTATTTTTGAAAAAAATGATCCAGCTCTCATACATACTATTGTAAATAGTAAACTATTTTTTTATTTAATTAAACATTGATGTAACACATACACTTCAGTAACATCACTTTTCAAGTAAGATGTTTTTTACGACTGGTAGTTTGCATCATGTGGCCATGTAAGGTAGCAGTTAGTAACTTAATGTTACCAAAATATATGTTTTCTGTCATAAACACAGTCTCTTGTGTCATAAACACAGTCTCTTGTTGTACTCCTGGGTTTATAAGCACATACTATACTAACTGTTTCTCATCCATGCAAAGTTTAGCAAGTTGTTCATATTCAGTGGCCCTTAATAAATCAATGTTGGTATCACATTCTCCACCTGAACTTGTGACCTCATCTGAAATGACAAAATTTTATTATCCTGCAAAAAATACATCAGATTCAGATCCTTTCAAGACTGATTCAAGATTTGCCAATTCATAAACACTGTTCATGTAACTTAAAACCCTTAAAATATCAAGACTCTGACAGTATATCCCTCACCAATTGGTGCTTGGAAAAAGGGTAAAGTCAGAATTTGCATATTAAGAAAATGGGAAGAAATCAGTAGTAAATTTTTAAATTTATATCTTAATGGTAAGCATCTTGATGAAAAAAACAAACCCTGAGCAATCACAGGAAGTGATATGTGCTGAAGTTGCTAAGAAATAGCCCAGAAATGAGATACTATTCAGATCCACAACTCTGTGTTGAACAGTAAGACTGGAACATGCCAATGATATGCACTTCTCCTTTGGCATAGATGGTTCCAATAAAGTTTCATTGAAACGTCAAAGACAATAACTCTGTGCTGAAGGGTCCAACTGGAACATGCCAAGGATATGCACATCTCCATTTAGTCTTGAAAGTTCCCACAAAGTTTCATTAAAATCCAGTCGGCAGTTGCCAAAAATTATCGCAGAAACTAAATACTATTCCAGGGCCATAACTCTTGAGTTAAATGGTCATATCAGAACATGCCAATGGTTAAACATCACCTCTGATATTGATGGCTCTCAAAAACTGTCATTGAATTCCAGTAAGTTGTTACTGAGAAAAAGTGCAGAAACGAATGTTACTCTGTATACATACTGCACAACTAATCAAGGGCCATAACTCTTGTGATGAAGGGCCCAACCAGAACATGCTGAGGATATGCACATCTCCTTTCGGTATTGAAAGTTCTCAAAAGATACCATCCAAAAATCCAGTTTGAAGTTATCGAGAAATAGGGTGGAAACGAAATTCAAACAAATGGAAGGAAAGACGGACAACCCAAAAACAATATCTCCCCCCGAAAACTCCATTGGTGGGGGATAAGAAGAGACTATTTCAGAACTATATTGAGAAAAATGTTGTCATTTAAATACATCTACTTAGCCAGTTGTTGTAAACAAACTTTGCCAGTTGTTGTAAACAAACTTTGCCAGTTGTTGAAAACAAACTTTGACTGTTGTTGTAAATAAACTTTGCCAGTTGTTGAAATCAAACTTTGCCAGTTGTTGTAAACAAACTTTGACTGTTGATGTAAACAAACTTTGCTAGTTGTTGTAAACAAACTTTGCCAGTTGTTGAAAACAAACTTTGCCAGTTGTTGAAAACAAACTTTGACTGTTGTTGTAAATAAACTTTGCCAGTTGTTGAAATCAAACTTTGCCAGTTGTTGTAAACAAACTTTGCCAGTTGTTGTAAACAAACTTTGCCAGTTGTTGAAATCAAACTTTGCCAGTTGTTGAAAACAAACTTTGCCAGTTGTTGTAAACAAACTTTGACTGTTGTTGAAAACGAACTTTGCCAGTTGTTGTTAACAAGTACAAAAATGAAACTATTTTGAGTCCAGACATTGAATACGCCCACGACACTTGAAGAAGCATACTGAAATATAGCCAAAGTGAAATCAAGAATTACTCAGCCTGACAATGGTTTAGCTAAATTGGCAGCTGTCTAATCAGTACCTGCATCATATGCTGCAAAATTCCTTTTCAATAAACAGTGTTTCCTAAATACAGAAAGTAGTTAGTAGATAAGCAAGCTTGAAAATGAGTATACTGTATTAACAAATGTTACATAATGTGCGGGTAGATGGGAGCATTGTCAACCAATGACTAGGATTAAATTGTGGTCTATCAATCATAGAACTGACATGGCTTTCAATGGTTATACCATATTCATTCAATTATAAGGTTAGTACCTGGTTATGTCAAAATAATGTGAATGGAATGATAAATTCTCTTTTCTTCTTTTTTTTAAGAGGGGAAATAACTCAAACTATGCAAATTGTCATGTGTATTTTCCCTTGTCAGATATGTGAGTGTACCCATATAAAAATGTTTTTTTTTTTATTTCTTTGAACTATTATGTAAGTGTCTGACTGCAACATGCCCAAAAAAATCATATTTTGTCAAATAAGATAAGCAACAAGTGTAAGTGCATAAGCATTATGATGAACATAAGCAAGTGAATTATAACAATTTGAATATTTCTTTCTATATAAAGTATATTACATAAGGGAGATAACTAATACATATCTTTCAATTCCAAAATAGGGATATTATGCAGTGTCGACGTGATATATTATTAAAGTTAAATCAGCACTGTGTGCGATTGTATTAAGTCTTTATGAACAAATATTTATTGAAGCGTAAACTGAGGTACCATGAGATCACTTACCAATATGTCTCTGCAGTTCTGAATCATCAATGAGGACACTTTCATAGTACAACTTTTCTGCCTGAATAAAACTGATAGCCTTGTCATCTAATAAATGGTTAAAGAATGATAACTAATATGTCTGGTTTCTGTCTAGGAGTGAAACACTTTAAAACATTTAATTAAAAAAATGTTTTGGTAACAACAATTAAAATGCCATCATTTGTAATATTTTTTAAATGAATGGATACCTCACTAAGAGGACCTGTGGTTCTTTCTTAAAGTGTCTCGCTTAGCAAGGTGGTTCTCTTAGTGAGCTCATATACAATACTATTATGTCTATTAAAAGGTGTAATATTATATTGTTTTAATATTATATTATATTATATTAATATTATCTATTATACACATGTAGTTACTGTGTCATAGTTTATTTATTTCACAATGATATAGTTAAACATAAAATAAAGTAAATTTCAGTATTTGTTATTTTATTTCAAATTTGTGAACTAGAAATTCACTGGAAGAATTTGTAAATGTTATCTTTCTGCCCTTGGTGTACACTTTCCCTGCCTACTTCGGCAATTCTACCTGGATGCTAAAAAGAGAGGAGGTATACAACTTATGATCTGACATCAGTTTTCGAAGATCCAAAAAATCACCGCCATAACTGACTTTATGATTACTGTAAACTTTGTGAATCTGCAATGTCATAATTTGAAGTCATAAAACGTGCAATCAATCTCGTTCATTTGAGCAGTGTTGGCAGGCATGATCAACTGAAGACACTTAAATAACTGGGCCACCTGGTGCTGGCCAGAGTAGCTGGGATTAAGACAAGTGTGAATTTGTTCTGAAATATCTGCCCCAGGTCCCAGTGTGACCCGATTTTTGAGGTTGTGGGACATTTAAATAATGAAAGAATAAAAAGAGTTTTGGAAAATAGTGTCCCACGTAGAAGAGTGCCTAGTGCTTGGTGGTGTGGTCCTTTAGCGAGGTTTTGCTGTACAAAGTTGATATTTTTCTTCACGAAAGAATATATGTTATGAATGTGTTAAAAAGTACTCTTATTGATCAAAGGATACATTCATTTTTCCCATAGTAGATATCACCAATCTGTAAAAATAACAGAAAAAGGATGTTCATACAAGTGTTTATACAAAATAGGGTTCATACAATATTATTAACAAATTTATGGATTTTCATGGGTAATTTAAAGCTCTTAAATTGTATTTCTAAGGGCCACAAAACTTCTGGCACAGAGCATTGATTACAATGCTAGAGTAACTGCATGAACTGAAGTGTACATTATGGTCAAAATTGGTCTGATAGTGTGTGGTAATAACATACTTTTACATTAAAAAAAAACACCACTGCATAACAAGGAGTAGAACAAGTGAAGAAAGATAAGAGAATCAAACTGCAAAAATGAGAAACAATAATGAATAGTCTCCCCTGAATAATCCCTAAATGTTAGTAGGTCCTTTCATTTGTTTTACTCCGTTTTTATGGATGTGCTCTGTGGAGTGTATGTTGACTTTTCTGCCTTTCATGTGATACCCAGGTTAACCATCATCAACAAACACTTCCTTTTTTTTCAAATAACATACCTCTATAAGTATGTAAATGAATTTTAAGCTTATATTTATGCAAAAGTAAGAACTTTCGCTGTTTGTAGTTGCAATATCTACAAAAGAACAGGCGATAAAGTCCAAGAATACCAACTACAAGGACCTACTTATGGTTCGGAATACCTCGGATATTTAACAACAAGGGGGACAATTTCAACTTCACCAATGTACCCCATTAAAGGGCTTTAAAGGGCTTGATGGTTTAAAGCCATATTAAAGTATTTTCAATAAGGTGAATAGTGTTCAAGGTATGCATCAAATGTAAGGCTTTTTCTACAGTAAGCCATGAACAATATAGTTTAACAATACTTTGTGATACAAATATTTTATCATGATTAAGTTAGTGTAATATTTATCTGTCAGCATTATCCTCATCATCAGGATTTTAATCATCATCACCATCACGATCATCATCATCATCAGCAGCAGCAGCACCACCACCACCACAACCATCATCATTAACATAATATTCCAAAAGTAACTACACACCAGCATTAGCAAACAGTGAAACAAAGAAGTATTTAAATAAGCCACTTACATTTCTCAGGCATTGGGGAAGTAGAGCAAACTTGGAGTCTCTCTTCAGTCCAACCAGGCACTTGAGGTAACACTTGAGAGCTGCTGACTTATCTCCTTCTTGGTCCAAGGCCAGGCCATGTTCAAACATTTTGTTTCTGTCTTCTTCTGCCAGAGGGGATCCATCATCACCAATAGCAGCTTCTTCATCATCATCAGCAGCAGAGGCTACATCATCATTTTCACCTGATCCATATAATGTTGGTTTACAAAGAAGATTTAAATTTGACAGAAACATCATGTTGCCATAGGACAGTTTTCTACTGTGAAGCACAAGTTGAGTGTAAATAAAAGCCTCTCCTAATGACTCCATATTAATATTAAATTAGTCTCTTTAGTTCCGATTCATTAAATCCTACCACAACATATGCAGACTCAATAAAAAACCCACAAAAATAATATGTCACAATTTTGTATAATCAAAAGTCAAAAACAAAGGCAGCAGGAAAGCTCTTGATATCAGCAATCAAGTCAATATGCTCAAAAATACTTAAATTAGTCTACATCATTTAATATAGCATACTAACAAATAGAATGGCAGTGATTGGTTGATCAATAGTTAACTGTGACAAGTGACTGGTCAACTGTAACAAAGGTGGACACCAACTGGTGGGCTATTATCACACACCATCTAACAATGGATCCAATAATCTGATTATAAATGGGAGGAAATCCTGTGAAGTGTAAAATCCTCATGGTGTGGTTCAAGGCTAACACTGCCTGCTGACCATATGTTGACCATTGACACTTAAATACTCTGCCCTTCAGCTGAATGGATTAAGTAGCTTATGGTACAAAGATCAGCATCATCTATGGTCTACTGGGCAAAGGTCATGTTATGGTGAGGCTCCACAGGGTGGTAGCTCTGCACAGTCTACTGACCAGGCCCTGGATGTATAGCTGACACAGGTAAGCACAGTCTCACTCTGATTAGACTACATTTTGTTAAGAACATATTTATTCTTAGTTGTATTTTTATGTCTACATGCACAGGTGCCAAGTGATATTGTTACAAAGAATAAAATAGTTCAGATTCTGATCAGACAGTTCCCAGTGGAAGCTTGTTGCTCTGGATCTACACTAATTAGCTAAAAGTGATCAAGTTGTGCTTGGCAGGTTGAGAGCAAACATGAACTGACTGGCAGTTTCATCATATAAAGATAATTGATCTTATCATTAGCCATGGGACATTAAATGATCAACAATAAATTGTTGATATTTATCTTACTTATGATTAATTCAACATAAAAGTGTCTGGATACAATCTAGATCAGCAAAAAGGTGGTCCTAAGTCAACAAACTCTTTTAAATCACAAACACTTGTCAAATACCTTCTGGTCTTAATGTTTCTCCGTGGCTTAAGTTCATTTGATCAGTCTTTTTATTCTCGTCACCTGCAACCTTCTTAGGAGACTGAACTTCTTCAGGTTCAGCAGCATCTGTATCCTTTTCAACTGGATCACTCTCAACAATATCTTCCACTTTGTCAGTGGTTGTAGACTTGTCACCTTCATCAGACATCTGTAAGCAGTACAGAGACAAAATTAATTTAATGACCACTGGCAGAAGTTAAGGTCAGGTTAAGTAACCAATGTTCAATCTTTATCAGGCATTAACATACAGTTCAATGCCAAAACAACAAAATAATGCATCAAGAATCATACAGATATGTGTACAAGAAAGAGAAAAGTGTGAAGAGAGCATATACAAATACAAATATAAAGTATGTCAAGATGAATAATTATAGTAGATTATTGATTGTTAACTATTCTGTTGTAAAGCAATTGCCCTTTTAGAAAGAAAAAGAAAGATATATAAATTTTGAAACTTTCTTAATTAAAAATGGTTTCCTACTCTGACATAATTTGAATTTATGAAGTATAGGAAAAGGGCAAAAATACGAAGGCAGGAATAAATAATTTAAATCTCTGAAAAACAGACATGCTAAACCAACACTGAGGGATGGGATTGGGATTTGCCAGCATTTTTTCTGATACTGTGCAGCAACATTTCTGTCAGTGTAGCACAGGGACTGAACCCGGCCGGTCGATTATACTGACACCGACAAGTCAGGCATAATGCTGTCCCCTTAGACCCGAGCATTAGGAGGGAAGCCACTACTACCAACTTCAAAGTCTCTGGTTTGACCTGGCCGGGGTTTGAACCCGCGACCTCCTGATCTGCAAGCCGACGCTCTACCGCTTGAGCTATTGACCGTTAATGTTATCTTAATAAAAATGTATAGTTTCTGTAAAAGTAAACAGTTTTTGCAGCAGCCGATAATGGTCAAAAGTAAGGGGATTTTGTGACTGTTGATGTAAGAGTTTGCAATCTCTAATAAATACCATGCCCAACATATAAGATTTCAAAACATATTCAATATCTTACCAGTTTTCAATACCTAAAAAAATTGAGCATTGATAAAATTTAGTTTACCATACTAATTTTTTTCTTTTAATTTACTGAACATAAAATGGAAGGTAAAAATTAATGCAACGACTGGTTAAATATCAGCAAATAGTTATGTGAATACTAACAAGTGACAATCCTTTTATTAATTTGCTTTGTACTATTATATTTTAATTAGGGATGTCAAAGGATACAAAATATGGTATCCGGATATCCGTCGAACGATCCAAACAGATATAAATGTTAGTTAATTCTGATATTGCAATCGAATGTGTGCGGGTAACTAATGTTTCCATTGACATAATTAAATCGTCATTTCAATGGAAATAATTAAATCATCATTTCCATAGGCATAGGCACTTCATCATTTTAATAATTAATGAAATACAAACAATAAAAAACAATTGGTAATTTTAATTGACAATAAAATGAATAAATCAAACATATAACTGATCAAAGAAAACATGTATACGTACATGCGAAGCACATTTATTTGAAAACATTATAAATTATTAAATACCCAATTTTTACAGCACCTAACAATCTTTACGAATATGTAACAAAAATAAAGAAGCACATGATGAAACAAGCATATATGTAATGTTTGTGTTATATTTAGAGTCACATCAACTTGCAGTTGTCAGTCTTCCTCTGGAAGCCTGGCACGATTCTTGTTGAGGAAGATTATCCCATCGACCATGAATTAAACATGAGTAACTGATCTTTGCCGACAAACCTGTTAATTGTCTACATAATTGTAGCTCTATCTCTTCTTAATAAAACGGAACAAATGAAATTAAAGATAATAATCCTTAATCAAAATGGATCAGTAATAGCTTCAAACAATGGCTGTTAATTGGCAAATTATTTTACATAAGCTTTAGCACATTTCTCAAACCGTGAAGTTCATCATCAAAATTAAAGATAGTATTCGCTAAACAAAATGGATCAGTAGAAGCTTCAAACGTTGGCGGTTAATTAGCATGTTATTATACATACCATCATGCTTTAGCACATTTCTAAAACCGTGAAGTCAAATATACGATACTGCCTGTCATCACCTGTCACCACCTGCCGATAATCCGTTACATCTGCGTATGTGTGAATGCACACTGACATGACAGCAGAAATATAACTTAGCAAAATGGCTAAAACATGTAATTAAATGTTTAAAATTTTACATTTTTAAGCGAATTCTTAAAGTCGATTCAGATATCCGATGATTCGAACGAATATCCGGATATCCGTTGACATCCCTAATTTTAATGTACATAAATGACCGTCATTATATTTTGTGAACAAAAAAGGAATTTGACCAATTAATCAACTTAGAAAACAGACAAAGTGTATGGAGTGTTATTGATGATAATTCTGTCAGACCATGATCTGAGTTTATACTATATACATGTTTCAAGTGGGATTAGAAGTGGGATAACTTCTGTAATGAAGTTTTTATGAAGACATTCTATACTACACATGTTCTGTCTTGGACAATACACAACATGTGGTATTTGTTCTACTATAACAGTACAACAATGACTGATTATATATGAGAGACATAAAGAAAGTAAAGCAACACCAATAATTTATAGGCCAAAATGGTGTTGTTAAAACAAAAAAATAAACAGCATGTGTATAATAGTATAGTCATTCCTAACTTTAATTTTTACTTTTTTACATATATTACATATACAAAAGATAAAATAATTCTATGGCCTTTTATATAGTTATTTATTGTTTACAATATTAGTTTTTATATATACCTAAAATTGTGCCCAAATGAAAAGAACTAACTTAATTGTTAGTTGAAACAAGAAAGGAATTACTTTAAGGTGATAAACAACAATTATAAAAATTATACAAGGAAAAATAGAAAAATATTATAGACAGAACTGTGTAAGTTGAATATACCAAATCACTGGTTTCATGAGTTCAGCTTGATGGATAAAGCCTCCCGCTTTACTTAGAGAGATCACATGAAGATATTATGTCCTTTGTGGATAAACAGACATTTGCAAACATTGCCCATAAATAGGACTTTTTTTTATTTCAATCTCCTTTGTAACTTTCATTAACTATGAGTAACCATAATAAAAAAATAGAAAGGACAAAATAAATTAATTGGAACCATAATTTTCAGGGGTTTCTAGAAAGTTACACATGAAAAAAGAAGTGAATTTTTGCTCAATCAACAACACAATGACTATGACCGATTTTTCGTAGGTATTTAAGCATGTTATTGATAGTGCAATGCTAACTCTTTTAATCATTATTTTCTATAGAAATTTCACATAAAAACACCAAAATATATTTAATTCTGGCCTCATCTCATGTGGCTTTAGAATTCAAGAACGATAATCTAAATGAAAATAAGAGTTATTCAAAATGGCACATTCCTGTTGCTTTACGTTACGTTTAATGCAAACATACCTTGCTACATTCTTTATAGACATTGTCATTTTGTTTGGCTGCTATTTCTAAATTAAACTAATGGTATCTAAATGTACTGTTACATTTCTATACAGATATAAATATAAAATTATGTAATTAAATGTAAGCTGTTAAGGCGGCTTGTCCAGCCGTCCTAAAAATACTGCTAATTCTAAATTACTGGCAGTTTTAAAGGTGATATCCGACAGTTTGGACCAAAATTTATTTTCTCAAATAACCAAATACAGTCGACTCTCGCTATCTCGATATCGTCGGGACTTTTCAAATTAAGTCGAGATATCAGATTGTCGAGATAACAGTAGCTGTGTTATTTGGGTATGTCTATTGTTTACCTCAACATTCAGAAAAGGGATTATTCCTTGGTTCTTTTCTTCAAATCGTTAATTTTAAAACAAATGACATTAAACTCATTTTTTCCATTTGTTTTTTGTAATATATATTTTCAATTTAATTCTCCATGTGAGTTGTATTCATTTTCTGACTGTAAATGCCTCATTTTTTCATATTTCATGTCGCTTTGTGGCTTTTATGGCACACTTAATCTAAAGGGTAGTTACTCTGCAGTATTAGAGCACCGGAAATTTTACAATACGTGAAAATTACAAATGGTTGCAAACAACGCGAGAGTCATGAAAATTGACGTAGGTTTAAAAAGCATAACACTATTTATACACCTTGCAGAATTGCTCATATTTTGACACGACACTAATTACATTTATTTACATAAACACTTTTGTTTATTCAGCTTGGGTATGGAAGCAAACAGCGTTGAGTAATTAATGACACTCGTTAACGGCATCAGTTTGCGACACCAATTAGCAGCGAGTGATGATCGGCGCGTAATGTTATTCACACCTCTCGCGGTCGCCACTGATAATTTCGCGAGTCGAGATAAACTGTGACATTAAATAGCAATCTAGTAGCTTGGGACTTAGATTTTCTAGTAGACATAATGAATTTGTCGAGATAAAAAGATCAACATAAACATTTATTTTTATTATAGATAAACAACGAACAAAATTGGGACTTAACAAACCTGGTCGAGATAACGGAAAATTGACTTAAAAGTAGTCGAGAAAATGCGAGTGGACTGTAGGTCACGTTTACCTGAAAGGTTCCTGCAAAAATGCTGTTTATTGATGCCCTAGATCTGTGTGAATAGTGATGCATAAATCACCACTCATCATTGCAAACAGGTATTTCCTATCTGAGCCACCCTGCAGAGATAGCTATTTTCAAACTTAGAAAATTATGTGACCACTGACTTTTGAGATTTTAAAGAAAAAAGCAGAACACAGCTTCATTATTACCAGAATGTGGAACATAAAAGACACAATGACAATACACAATGTCACAATATTGCCATTGCCAGTTAGTGTTCATGGTGATTGGGAACTTTAACAAGATTAGTGCCTGACATCTAACATTTAAACAATAAAAGTGCAACTGTTTGTTTAAATAGATTTTACATTATATGCCACGTTTTTTAATCCAATTTTAAATGATACAGCCTATGCTTTGACACAACAATCCCATCCGACAACAGACACTTTTTAGTGGAATTGGAGTGCCGCAAAACGTTACAAAAACAACATTTTGACTCATTTTTCTTATCACAAATACTAAATTATTTTATAATGACAGCCATACAGTTCATCTGTTTTTCTTTTGGCTTTTTAATCATTAATAGATTAATAATAAAATTGTACACTTCGCAATGCTTTTCAGTCAGAATCAAATCCTGCAAAATTGTTAAAAAACATAATTTTGACTCATTTATCTTACCACAAATAGATATTTAACAATTAGATGCTTTGAGACATTTTTAGCCGGACCCGAGACTTTTTAGTCAAAAAAGAATCCTGCGAAATCGATACAAAAACATTATTTTGACTGATTTATCTTATCACAAATACTAAATTACTTAATAATGACATCCATACATTCTTTTGTTTGTAACTTTTGACTTTTAAATTATTAATAACTGATATTTAACAATGAGACTCTATGAAACTCTCCTAAGTCAGACCCGAATCCAGCATAATACATGTATTTACAAAAAACATTACTTTGACTTATTTCTTTTATCACAAACACTAAATTTTTAATATATTTCCTCCTTGTGATATTTCTGAATTATAACATCAGACACTTTTGGACATTTCAAGATGCTTCAGGATGTTTCTAGATGCTTTTAAGTCAGACCCAGATATCTTTATTTCATTTGATTGTTTTTATTATTTTAGAGTTTATCAGTAATAAAATCCTGACTGTTCTCATTAGAGTTTGATGGGTATACATTAGTATATTGTTTACAGTCCAGAAGAAGCCAGTTTTGTGGATCATACACATGGCTACACAGGGGCAGAAATAATGATAATGGCCTCCAATTATGCAATTCATCTTGGTAAAAAACCCAAGGAAAATCCTGTTACAGAAACATGGTAAAGAAACTTGAAGGCTTGGTGGCCTGAGATGAGAATGATTAACCCAAGAGCACTCTACAAGGAGAGAGTGCAGTCAACCACTGAACAGTTTGTTAATCAGTATTTCAAAAACTTACAGCAAGTGTTGATCAAGAACAATCTCACAGATAAGCTGCACTTTATTTACAACTTTGATGAGAAGGACATTCAAACCGATCACCATCCCCCTAAAGTTCTGACTGGGAGGGATTCCGTGCCTGGCATAACATCGGCTAGGTCTGCAATGACAACTGTGCTAGCTTGTGGAAATACCTTGGGAACTTAGCTGCCACCATATTTCATAATTAAAGGCCAGCGTATGTCTGAATAGCTCCTTTCTAGATGTACCCCCAGGTGTCTCCATCACAATAAAAGAATCTGGATGGTCCAACAAGAACACCTTTTTGAAATACCCCAACAACCACTTCCTGAAGTATGTCCAAAGGTGCGCAGATGAGCCTGTTCTCTCGATACTTGATGGTCATCGGTCTCATGTTAACGTTCCTGTCCTTGACTGGGTCAAGCAGCATAATGTCATCTTAATGATCATGCCAGCCCATACCAGTCACATCTTACAGCCCTTGGATGTTGGTTGATTTGGCCCCAATGGCCATGCAGCGCATATACAATTCGGAGTGCCATAAGTTCCTGCGAAGATCTCCTGAATCTAAAATCACTCGATATAATGTATGTCAGCTAGCCTGCACAGCATATACATCCGCTCTTTCTGTGAACAACCTGAGGTCAAGCTTTCAGAAAACTGGTATCTTTCCTATTAACAAGGATCAAATATGAAATGTCCAGCTTGCTCCATCCCTTGCTTATCAGACTCTCCTGTGCCATGATGAAACTCCAGAACAACTGTTAAATCCTGTCACATTCTTCGAGCCAATGAACCAGCTGATTGAAAGCAAACAAAAATTTTAGACTGAGAGAGCACCAAGAGCAACGCTCAGCAAAATTGGTCTGGAAGATGTATCACAATGCATCTATAGAAGTTGAAGTCAGAAAACACTGTATGCAGCATCAGAAGAAAAGCACAGTTGTAGCATCTACAGCTGCTAAAAAGAATATATGTGCTGAAAACATCAGGTCTAGGACAAACATAAATAAAAAATCAATAACCATGAACCCAACCAGGAGTCTTAAGACAACCTTCCACTCCTGACTCGGACCATTTTTCATCTGGTTCTGATGACCACATAACAGAGTCTAACAAGTGCTGTGTATGCCACAGGTTTGAGACAGAACAGCTGAAACACTGTGTTTCTCTTGTATATGTTAAGTTGGCAAAGTGTGACTTCAAGCAGAGAGTGGTACGGCATCAGGAGAATTTTGAGTGCCCATGTCATAAACCAGCAACTGAGGAAAAACATTAGCAGATCGTTTTAATCGTGGGACATGTTTACCCAATTTTCATGAATGGACCACAAGTACTGAACTGGCTGTAAATGTTTTAATAGTGTCTTGACCTAGTTACCAGAAATAGGACCTAATTCTAAGATAGTTGACTATTGTTGTGTTATGTTATTTTTGTTTGATTAAATGTTAAATAACTCATCTAAACTGATTTAATTAGTACTTATATTATAAAGGATTAATAAATTTAAGGTAAGTGATGGTTTTAACTATGATTCTTTTTATTTTGATGACAGACATTAAGCTAATCAATAACTATACTGAAAACTGGACAGACAACGCTACCTTTACTGTTATAGTTTTGAAGGGTTTGATATAGGATGTCGGAGACCTTGTACCACTTTGATCTAGTACCACTACAATGTCGTGCCATTCTTGGAGACTTCGCACCACCTATAGTCAGGCCTCGACAAATCCACTCGCCCGCTCGCATTTGCGAGTGAAAGTTGACATCGGGCGAGTAAAAAGTTGATCAAACTCGCCCGGCAGGGCGAGTAAGATTTTCCAAGTCCAAATGCTGTTTCTCTAAACATTAACTAATAAAGTTATTCGGTAAAACAATCAAACTGCAGACTGTATAAACTGTCAAAAGAAAACCGGAAACCGACGTCATACCGAACGCGCACCTGCCGAACACGTATGTATAAAACATTGCCGAATGCTAATATCGTCATGGAATTAATCGATTAATAATTCATTGAAGCAGAGTCCGTCAGAATTTTAACAAAATATATATACGGGTTATTTCGAAGATTATATATTAAAATTATAAAAAGTATTTTTATCAATATATAATTGACTAAGCCTGTTATACAGAAAGACTAATTTTTCTCGATTAATAACCGCGCATCATGGCCAGAGTCTTTGTCATAGAACAATGTTCTAATAATACATCTAATTTAAATCGAGCAGCACAATATGAAAATGTCGTCTGCAAAAAAAGAACCGCATCAAGGAACCCTGTTCCGATTTATGCAAGGGGGCGGCGATAGCCAGAAACGAGAAGAAGAGAAAGTTCGCAAAAAAGAACTTGTAATGGTTGAAAAAAGGAAGGCCACACAGAAAAGGTAATTGATTAATTCTTGGTTTGAAATAGAATAACTTGCATGTAGATCGACACCCCCGCCGATTCTTTGACAGAATAAATTGTGCGAATAATTATTTGAATTATATTATTGTATGTTTTGTTATGTTCCATACTAGTCTTCTGTTTAAAAAATCATTTAAGAACTGTGAATAACACTAAAGCGCATGTAGATTATAGCCTGAGCTGCTATCCACTGAATTATTATTTTTGACTGTTAAAATGCAGGGCGAGTACATTTTGTGAAGGGCGAGTAAATTTGTAGGGTCACTCGCCCTGCAGGGCGAGTGACCCTGGAAAAATTCTTCGAGGCCTGTATAGGATATATAGGGATTTATTTTCGCACCTATTAAGTACCCGCTATCGATGTCATTAATATCACAATAGACATGTAATTGGTGATTATGCGATTATGCGGTCTTTCATTACAACTTAAAATAATGCTAATAAGCGCTAATTAGCGAAAAACATCTTTCTTTTTTATTTATTTTTTCAAAATAATGGCAAACATGAACATAACGACAAATTAGCATAGAACATTTATTGAATCAAATACTAAAAACAAATTCATTTCATTTTTCAATAAAAAATATTACAAAAACATTGTTTATAGTAATTTAAGCATTGACTTTGAAAAAAAGAAAATCGTTCAAAAAGTTTTATTGATGTTTTCTTCTATATTTATATATGTGGTACAAAGTCTCCAGGAAAGTGGCACGAAGTCTCCTGGCACGAGATCGTAGTGGTACGAAGTCACCCTAATTCTTTGATGTACCACTACTCTAAGAGTTTTGAGGTTTGAACAGAATGGAAAATTTTACTATCGAGACAGATCAGAAAATTCCTATTACCCTATATCTGTGTTCTACGCATTAACTGCCGTAAACAATAGCAAGTCTGAAATGATTTACGATACCGTAAAAATATCCAGTGTTTCAAAAAAAAGGTTTAGCAATGCCACAAGTTGTGCAAGCTTGTTCAAGTTGTTGCTTTTTGTGTTATTGACATTTTTATTTATTATAGCATTTGGCTTTCGTATTATAAACACGACTTAAACTTACATTAAAATGAAATTCCTCTTTGTAACTTCTACAAATATATGCCCTTGAAGACTTGGTATTTCAACTTATACACGTTTATCCAAATAAAACCCAAGAACTTCAATGCAATCGTCCATGACAGTTACTGTTTGACTGTCACACGATCGTTCGCATCCAAAAAAAAAAATTGATGGTAGCAAACGTAAACCCGTCAGTTAATAAGTCGACCGGTGTTCCAGTAGAAAAGCACAACATCATATGACTCGCGAGAGTTGTTGATGCTGTCAAAGAAAGTTCGCCTGCAAAGAACGAGCTACCTGTCGGTAAGTTGATGATTTAAGTAGTCAAGTACGATTTTCTTTTTAAAGTTTTCATAAAACTGTATCAGTGGATTCAGTTCCCAGTGTCTTCCAACAGAGAATGTAATTAATTTCACCAGATACAGATGAAGTTGAGGGACTCCCGAAGTCATTGTGGTTACCGGTCACTTCGGTAAATGACCACTTCGGTAAATTCATCTTATGTAAGGATGAGTCCGGTCGTTTCGGTAAATAGGTAAACATATAGTATAATACCTGATTGAGACGGAGAATTGGCCGTATGTTCATGTGTTTAATCATTTATTTATTGTCTCTTTGTTTCAGCTAGCAGATATGCGCGTCAACTAGAAAACTTAAATAAAATAATGTAACAAAATATAACTTTAAGCATCTAAATATACACCACCTAATTTTAAGCATTACAGATACGTTTGATCATAATACATACATAAATATTCATATTTATTTTATTTTACGTCCTGAGTTTTTGGAGCAAAGAAATTGTGATGGGCCCCAGATGTTAGTATTTTCTAGTTGACATGTGTCTCTGCTAGCTAAAACAAAGAGACAAGAAATAAATTAATAAATGATTAATTTGTCTGTCTCGGGCTGATGTGTGAAAATCTTTTCACACCTAGACATATCCAATTCTCCGTCTCAATCAGGTACCATACTATATGTTTACCTATTTACCGAAACGACCGGAGTAATCCTTATATAAGATGAATTTACCGAAGTGGTCATTTACCAAAGTGACGGCACCCGTCATTCTCAATAAATGTTGTTTGGCATAAAGAGAACATTGTGAAATCATAGCGCGAAACAGTTTGAGACCAAGTTTGACAGTGAAATACAATGTTGTTAAGGAGCGTGTGATTTTAATAGAAAAAAAATCATGAAATATGAACATTCTTTAGCTGGTAGTTTTGTTCAGTATGAATAAATATGGGCAAGCCAAAGTAAGAAAAAGCTCTCTGGAGGTTGGATTTAGGCACCATGGGAATGGCTGTTTTTATTTTAAGACACCCCATGGGTGGCACTGCCCCCTCAACCCCTGCTCTGGGAGGACCCCGAGACCCCCATCAATTTTCAGATTTTTTATTCTTGTGCCAGTCTCATGCGGGGATAAGGGTAAAAATAGCAGAACCACAAAACATTGAAAGACACAGAACAGGTGGTGGCTGACAGGAGAGAGGGCTAGGATGCCTGATATAGCTCCATATGGGGGACAGACAGTGATTTGAGAGTTGTAAATGGGTGGAAATGAGGTGTTTTTTCCTTGCAAAAACATTTTTGCTTCTAGGTTAGGGTTGCTATAAACCTTTATACCAGATATCAAAGAAAGTGCTACTTGCCTAAAAAGTTAATCTCTAACCCTGTTACATGTTATAGGAAATCAACCACACTTAAGCAAAACTTACAGCAAGTTCAGGGATCTGGAAATGTTCAGCTGTGATGGGTGGGTGGTTTTTGTCAACTTTGACATACATTTGGTGGGGTTCTGGGTCATGCTCCTCTAAGTTATATTTTTTTGTGTCTAATTAGAGATTGTATTTCTGGCATATCTGAACAAGCAGTAATATGCTGATACAAGAATTACTTGTCCTGTCAGTTATTGTAAATGCTCGAAAAATTGTATTGGCATTATGCAGTGATAGATAGAATAGTAGTAGATTTATTAAATTGACTTAAAAGTGAAGAAATTAACAACAAGCTGAAGCAAGAAAGCATTATTTTTTTATGACTATAAAAGCAGTATTGAATGGAATCCATTCTATGCAAATAATTAATTGGAGATTGGACCAGACAAAATACAACTATCAGCTAACATCATTGAACATTATTAAATTAGCAGGTGTTTTCCCAAAGACCTTCCATTGAAGGTTTAAAGACCAATCCAATTATTACTAGGGATTTAAAAATAAATGGTGCAACTCGATTTATTGCTAAGTGCTATTCTGTCTTGCCAGTCTTAACAACCTTTACTTCAGCAAATGTATCAAAATCAATGCTTTTATCTTTGACAGCATTCTCACATTGACCTGACCTGCTAGCGCAATAGATAGAACTCAAAGTAAAGGATGCCCAGGGTTCTATCCTTGGCCACAATACACTAAAGGTGTTCATAGCATGCTATTCGCAGAAAAGGTAGAATTATATCCTTGAAGTGGACACTTTCACCAGATAACTGACATACAGTTGGTGGATTGATAAACCCATTAAGCAAACATTCTCCGATTGCAATTTCTGCAATTGTTAATTGTTACTTCATTTCCTTTGTTTTTATTATAACTTCTCTTCATAAAAAGTCAATTTTGCAAACCCATATATGCAGTCTGTTGATAGGTCAGCAAAACTATGTGGACTTCAACTTGATTTGTTCAAGAGTTAAATAAAAAAGAAAACAAGCTTACAACATTCCTTATAAAGTCATTTGTTAAAGCTCATTATATCTTATGTTACTTGTTGCAATGATACTGACACAAAATAAAAATTATCCTATCTTATCTTATCTGAGCAGTCTAGTACACAGTAAGGTTTTTAAAACTATGTCATGTGGGTCAAAATGTAGTTCATTTTGTCAAATTTTAGAAAACTTTGTGAATTCACTGGGGGCCACATTTATGGCCAAATCGTCATCAAAGTAGGTGTAAATGTTTGTATGAAATCTTAGATGATTTTGTAACTGGGAAACATGAGGTCAGAAAGTAGGCCATAGAAAATCTCTGTGATCAAGAGTTTTTGGTGGAATTAATCCTTACAAGATTTTATCAGAATCTTCAAAATGCAGAAGTGTTGTACCTGTTTCCTCCTACAGTTTTTAATATCATAAGAAAACACTTAATAGTAACACACATGAATTATAGGACCTTTTCTTATTTTCTTGGTCTTCTAATATCAAAGATATCTCATGCAGGGTATGCACAGGACTTGAAAAGTACTTGAATTTAGTTCCTCCCTTGAAAAGTACTTGAATTAAGTGTTTTCTTGAAAAACACTTCAAAAAGTACTTGAATTTCAATCATTCTGCCTTAAATTCTTAAAAATATTCCTTGAAAACATGTATACCGGTAGTTGCTATAAATGTGCGAAACATATCAATTTGAAAATGATGTTTACATAATTAAAACAGTTCTTTGGTAAAAAATATGATAGTTGGCACCCCTTTTCTACCTCATATTGGGTATTGATCGGGAACTGATATCTGGCTTTTAACCAATCATATGATGTCTTCAATAATGGATGCACCCATGTAACGGGCTTGTGGACTTTTAAAATGGAAAAAACAGGAAAGAAAATTATTTTCAGCAAGTGTGGCTTACAGAATACAATTGGGTAAAGTGTACAAGAGATCCACACAAAGCCTCATGCCGCGTATGGATGAGGGAAATTGACGTAATAACGTCAATGGGAGAGAGTGCTTTGACTTTGCTTGCAAAAAGTAACAAACACATCAATTCCATCGAAATAATGTCCATACAAGCGCATGGATTTGCCGTTGATAAGAAGGAGAGCCCCATAACACCTTATACAGTTAATAAATCAGAATCTTATGAGAATGACCATAACAATAATGTATTAAACATTCCTGCCCCACCCACTTTGGCTACTGTGAAAAGTGACTCGAAATCAAACATTGATCAGTACATATGCAAAACAGAAACAAAAAAAGGCAGAAATCTATCAGACAATACACACAATTTTTATTGAGTTAACATGTATATGAGCATTTGTCAGTGTGCCTGACCATGATAGCTATAATTGAACATTATATTTGATGTCTAGCATGTCTAGCATGTCCTTGAAAAATGACATTTTACCTTGATTAGGTCCTTGAATTTTAAGTTGAATTTTCTGTATGAACCATGAAATGCATTTTCCACTTGTATTAACAAACTTTCATATGACAAATGCTATACTCGTGAGATTACCACATTCCATAGACTTAGACATCACTTTTGGCCCTCCACAACACACTTCTACTTCTGTCAAAGTCCAAAACTTAGCAAATGAGATGGCACTTAGTACACAAACAACTTTAACAGCGTGTATTTCTCCAGAGATGATCACTTATGTGTTTCAACACCATGACATCTTTAGATAGGTCTTTGTTGATGATTTTAAACATAATTATTTTTTAGTTTTCTTGTGCTTTATGTCCCAGCCGAGGCTTCTGATACAATATTGAAAATAAAGCATAAAATGAACTTTTAGCTGGCTTACTGGTTTTAAATGAAGACAGCCTGAAATTAATTTGGAAAAAGTGTCCTTCACCTCTGAATTTGATTACAATGGTGGGTAATTTAAACAAATTTAAAGTTTTTTAACTTAATATTGTGTTTTAAAAACTCTTTTCTTTTAATTTTCACAAATGTATGTTAATATTTTCATGATTTGAATTGTGAGTACCAACTTTGCTCACTTTGTGCGCACATCTAGTACACAGTGCATGCTATTCAAGACCCTTTGTGTTTACTGTGCATATTGTAATGTATCATCTGCTGATCTAAAACTACGAAACAAGCAAACCCAAAAAACTCACGAAACATCAAAAGCCACAAAAATATGGTCACTGCATCCCGCAAAACCGTAACAAAATGGATGACAGACTTATATATTGACCTGGACTACACAGTCAACACCTTGAATGTTGTAAAATAGCAGACACAGTTTGCAAGGAGTATGCACCATTTGGAATCAAATGTAAACATTTTTTTGCATAACTAGTTTAATCTTAAGTAAGATCCATTACTGATTGTTAATTAAAAGATCGTGAAGACCAATACAAACCTGTTTACAGACTCATTCTGATTTTAGATCTGTATGCCACTAATAAACTTTTCATAGAACTACTGTGTTTAATATTGTTAAAATTGCCCTTGTTCTAATGATAAAAGGTTTAATGACACTTGGTCTGATGATTATAACATTAATACTAACATGGTTTTTCTTGTTTATAAGCAGATTTACATAAAATTACTGTACTATAACTTCAATCAATTAATTTTTAATCTTATTTAGCTTTAGCATGTTATGTAATTCAATACTTTAAAATAAGCAAGTAACATTTAGAAATTACAAGTTGAAAAAAATTGCACTTGTGAAAAAATTGCAAGTGGAAGAAATGCTTGAATTTAAGCCTGAAGCTATTATTTTGTTATAACCTCTATAAGGGTTTCTCTTGTAAAGATAAAATAAAAGAAGTACCTATCTATTTTTTAAATGACTTAAGTGTTATTCTTGATGATTTGCTTTTGTTTTTTATAGTTAATAAAATGACATTTTTGGGCAATGTGTTGTTTGATGACATGTAAAAGTTGTCTCTAAAATCATTGACTGATGATGGTAAGTTATGTGTTGGTTACTGTATATTTAAGTAGTCTTCAGGTAGGATCAGTCTGTGTGTAATAAGTTCAAGTGATTGACCACCAGATGCCAATATTTCATTAATTCTTCATTTTCTTTTGACAGTTTTCAAAAGGGTTGTGTCAACAATGGAAAGGGACAAGGACCAAGATGAGAAACTGTTATATTTAGGAGAAGGGGAGATGTTGTTCCGACCCAGACCTAAACTGTTTATGCCAATATTGATCATTGTTCTGACATTTCTGATGTTCTCAGTAGCCCTGCATGCTGGAGCATGTTATATGAGGTTAGAACAGTCAGAACACACTGATGGCTCGATGGCCAGTCCATGTGACACCCCGCCCTCGAACTGTATGTAAGTACACATTCCACTGTCATTTTTGCCCCTTTAGCTCACCTGTGCTCAAGGTGAGATTTTCTGATATCGCTTCGTCATTTAGGTTGTGAGCACGCTAGAGGCCACAGTTTTTATCCAATCCTCATCAAACTTTGTCAGAATGTTTGTCTGCATGAAATTTTGGATGAGTTCATTATTGGGTCACCTGGGGTCAAAAAGTAGGTCACTAGGTCAAATTTTAGGAAAAACTTGTGAACACACTAGAGACCACATTTATAGCCCAATCTTCATTAAACTTGGTCAGAATGTGTGTTTGCATGAAATCTTGAATGAGTCCATTATTGGGTTAACGTGGGGTCATAAAGTAGGTCACCAGGTCAAATATTAGAAAAAGCTTGTGACCACACTAGCAGCCCCATTTATGGCCCAATCTTCACCAAACTGGATCAGATTGTTGCCTGCATGAAATCTTGGATGAGTTCATAACTGGGTCATGAGGGGTCAAAAGGTAGGTCACTAGTTCAAATCTTACAAAAAGCTTGTGAACACACTAGAGGCTACATTTACAGGCCAGTCTTCATCCAACTTGGTCAGAATGTTTGTCTTCATGAGATCTTAGATGAGTCCGTTATTGGGTCATGTGGGTTCCAAAAAGAGGTCACTAGGTTAAAACTTAGAAAAAGCATCTGAACACAATAAGGGCCACATTCATAGCGCAATCTTCACCAAACTTGATCAGATTGTTTGTCTGCATGAAATCTTGTATGAGTATATTATTGGGTCATCGGGGTCAAAAAGTAGGAAACTGGGTCACATTTTAGAAAAACCTTGTGACTTAGAGGCCACATTGATGGCCCAATCTTCACCCAAATTGGTCATAATGTTTGCCAGTATGAAATCTTAAATATGTATTAAAGAGGGTCATGTGGATTCAGTAGGTTACTAGGTAAAATTGTAGAAAATGTTGTCAACCCATTGGCCATAATAATGGTCCAGTCTTCACCAAAGATTTCTTATGTAAATAACTCTTAATTACTTGATGCCAGATATGAGCCTACTAAAAGCCTGTGTCTTCAGGTGAGCGATTAAGGGCCATCATGGCCCTCTTATGTTAATTAGAAGTCTTGTCTTTTTAACACTTTTTTCATTGATTTCATTCCTGTTATTCTCTTGTCAGCCATTTTTATTGATACCTTATAATTCTTTTATACTTTCATTTCCTTTTGCTTTAACATATATAATGTTTACTTTATTTAAAATGGCTGATTAAGGGATGGCAGAATTCACTCATTGAAGCATTGGAATGTTTGAATCCTTTTAGATTTGAACGTTTGGAACAATGTTATCCTACAAAACAATATTGAGGTTATTTGGTTGACAAAGAACTTTGAAAAATAGTAAGAATGTGTGCAAATGGTTTATGCAATCAGATTGAGTGTTCCAATTTATGGAATGTTTATATCTATGTATGCTGTATGTGTGTCACCGCATGGGGTTGGTATTAGGAGAGGAAATCGTTGTCAAAGAAACAGCCAGCGTGTCCCCAAGATAAAACTTGGCATTTTAAGCTTTCAATACTACCATTATTAGACTCCACTAATAGCAGTATTAATGATATATATAAACAGACACAACAATAAGAAATGCCTGGTTAATTGATTTGTAAAAGGTGGCTATTATGAACTAATTATTGTATGTAATAAACAAATAATGTGATCTTATTATAAATTCTTTGAAACATTTTGGATAGACTGGTTCCATGATATTACTCTCTTACTGGTTTGTACAGTATGCGAGCTGGTAACCAGATGCTATGTTGTGTTAATGGCTGCCATGCATAGCTTCAGAGAATTTCCCAGGTTGAACACTAGCATAGTGGATAATGTTCATACTTCAAATCCCCCTGAATTACCAAAAAAAAAGAACAATATGGGAAACAATCTTTCTATTCTGACGACATGACCCTGCCTTTTACCTGACCACCCCCATTTAAGGCTTCAAAACTGGTAACAGGTGGGAATGTTAAACACTTATGGTGTAAAGCAATAACCATTAATCATTGTTTATTTTTAATTATTCATTTGTTTTTGGGATTTAGTTGTTTTGTTTTTTTGTAGCATGATTTCAGTTTAGTAAAACCAAATTGGTTAAAGTTTTCTTTGGCAAAGAGTCTTATATTGTTTACTAAACATTTGAATTCTTAAAATACATGATGATTTGAATATTCTGTGTCTAGCCCTAGTTGGTTTTTATACTTATTTAAAAAAAAATCCTATACTTATGATCTGAAAACAAACCTCAAAAGAGTTGTGTTTATCCTAAGATTTTCAAACAGTAAGGGTTTCATACAAAAGTCATTAAAGGTAGTTTTCCTTAAGTTGGAATTTTTCTTATGTAAAGAATTTTACCTTTGTGAAATGCCTCTAAAGGACTATTAAATAAACCCCCTATGTTTTCATTGTTACTTCTTCCCTCACTAAAAGTATGTACTTGAAGTGATTGCCTGTGTTATATATGTATGTTATCAGGTAATTTTTTTTCCTCAATATCTGATGTTTACAACTGATAACCTGTTGGTGCATTATTATATTGTGGTGAACTACTGATAAATACTCATGTATGAGGTAATGAACATTGTACTGCATTAGATTTCTAAACAGCATGACACAATCATAAACAGTTTCGTTTAGGAACCTATCACCAATAAGTTACTGAGGATTATAAACACGATTTCTACCATTTTCCTAATCAGAATTTTAAAAAAGTTTATGTGCTTTGTGTAATTGTAAAGACCTTTAATAATAATTTTTGAAAGTTAGCAGCACATTAAATTATTCTGTCTACTCTTTCTCATTTTGGAATTAGTTTGCTGTAAAGCACCTCAGCTTTTGAGTCATTTTAAGCATGTAGTATATTTTTTATGTTTTCCACTCTTTATCTTTTAGTGTATATTTCTGTTATTAATGATTCAATATCCTCCCCCTCAACGCACACTTATTTGACAGTTTCACCTTGGTGGAGAGTATCCCAGAGAACCTGACATACCCTGCTGGTTCCCCACAGCATGTGTCCACCTTTGCTGGGATCCAGGGTCTGTTGAAGCAGGCTAAGGAGACTATAGAGATAGCTAGCTACTACTGGACCATGCTCCCTGAGGACCTCCCAGTCCAGGACCCCTCAAACTGGCAGGTAACTCCTGGCAAAAACTCACCAGCAACCTGATTATATCATCCAGTAGTTCAGGTTTGATAGATATATGATATAAAACATTTATATATCCTGCAAAAATCTATAGTTCTTATCTATAGTTTTGACTGATATGGAGGCATACCCAGAGCCCCAAAAGATAAAACTTTTAACTGTTTTAAAAATCAGAATATGAAACTTTTTAGGAAAAATATTCATTGTGTTCAACTAGTAACATGAAAATCAAATTATCTTCAACACTCTTGGTCTCTTAATAATATGTCTTATTTCAGGGCAGTCAGTTGTTCAGTGATCTAGTGGAAGCTGCCACAGAGAGGGGAGTGAAGATCAAGATTGTCCAAAGTGCCTCTAAAAAACCAGTACATGATACAGAGCTTCTGGCACAAAAAGGTTTTGTATACGGGTTGAATATTAGTCTTGGTGTGTCATTTATCACCAAGCATGCCATAATGAATCAGTCTTGCTTGAGAAAATATTGAATATCCAGATCTGGCAGCTCCTCTCGGGAGCCATCTGACATGGATCTACACTATTAGCTGCTAAGCCTCTAGCAGTGTGTATTGTTACCTTGCGTGTAGCTATTAGCATATGAGTCAGAAGTCTGTTATTTTGTAGCTGTTTAATTTTTTGACAATCTGACCAATTTAAAACTCTTATTCAAACTATTTAAATCAAAATTATCACCAGCCACAAAACTTCAGTGGATTAAGGCATTGCCATTTGACAACATTGACCAAAATTTTACCACACCAAATAAGTTCGAGTCATGGACAGTTTTTTTTCTTTCTCGATCTCTTTTTTTTATCTGAAAGCTTTTGTGCTTCAAATTAAAATATATATGCATGTTTTTATTTTAAAAAGTTGTTATATTTTTTAGGGTTAAATTATTTGACAGATGAAAAGTAGTGTCAGGAGATTTCTATATTTGTATGCCTACTGACCAAATAAACCCAAGTTTATTCGCCCTACTCTCCCCACAACTACCCACTTTTTGGCCACTAGGCTGATAAGGACAGGATAAATGTTGTTTATTAACCAATAAACATCACTGTTTACTAACATAATGAAATTATTTAATAACCTTGTTAAACTTTATTGAATAATTTGTATATTTTGTGATGAAGCTATGTCAGGATATGTTTGGTGTTTATACAGCTGGTGCTGAGATTCGGTCACTTGATCTGGACCGCCTTATTGGTTCTGGGATCCTGCATACCAAGCTTTGGCTTATTGACCGCAAACACTACTATGTTGGCAGTGCTAACCTGGACTGGAGATCATTTACTCAGGTACTTGACTTGGCACAGTTGTTTATGCATAACACATCCCCACAATATTTAATACATTACATGATCCTGCTTTTTCATTGCATAAACCTAATTTATCATGCACTTCCTTACCTTGTATTTTTTTAAATGTTAAAAAAAGTCAACTTTGTTATGCATAACAAATCCTTTATATGCTTGAAGTATGACTGAATTTTCATTTTATACATGCTTTAAAAGCATTTGAAATGGCAATCTTCATACTGTGGGAAGAGGTACATAAAATATTGAACAGTCCAATAGAAGTTACTGCTCCTTTTAACATATTTTATAACTTAGAAAGATTTCCTCGCTCCTTTCAGTGTTTTGCATCATATATGATGAACATTTACTGTTAGCCATTTCTCTAGGGCAACACATGCATCTGAAATTATTAATTTAATATGATGTATTAAACTTATGCCATGTTGCTTAATTGTCTGATGCACTTTTGAATATTTTCCTGTATGTGATTTTTAGAAGAGAAAGGCTTACAAGCAGGAAACTGGGTCAGGGTATTTGTCAGTCTTTGGCGTTTAAGTTCAAATTTAACTTTATGACCAGGAATATGTATACAGCTCTTACCATAATTATGATTCTTTGTTGAAAAAAGTACTGATACTTTAAACAGTTGCAATCTAATGTATAGCTATTATAGTGGAAAGGAAACTGAAAACTATACCTTTTTTTTTGTTAAGATTTGTTGTGGTAACTGCTTTATTGGTGTGGTATAGGTCTGGATATGAAATATATGTATATGGCAGCTTTAATGGAGTCACCACTGTTTTGTCTGGGTATTTTTAGTCAGATATTGATTTAACTTTACAACATTTATAAGTGCCAACCCTAGTTGCACAGTCATATTGTTGGCACATTATGACTGGCAATATATTAAATTGGTTATGATCCATACATTTTTTTTTCTTTGTCAATTTTTTTTCTTGGCTACCTTTGCATATCTTTGATTTGACTTCACAGCTTTTCGATGGGTAAATGGAAGACAATCCTAACTAGGGTTATCATATTTTACAGGGGATGGTAAAAAACATTTAGTCATTAACTGAATAATTCTTATTTTTGACTTAGTATCTTATCAATCAGTATTCTTGAAAAGTTTTCTTTTTGTAGGTAAGAAAGGTTTGTGAGGATGTTGATAAAGTCATGTGATAATAAATCAGAAATAAGGAAGTTCATTTGACTACATGTTTTGTTCTAGGTGAAGGAGATGGGAACAGTTGTGCAACAGTGCGACTGTCTGGCACAAGACATGGGCAAGATTTTTGATGTGTACTGGATCCTAGCTCAACCCAGTTCACAGATCCCTCCATTCTGGCCTGAGTCATTCAACACTCTGTATAATGCATCCAATCCAATGCCGGTCACATTTAATGGAACACAGTACTCAACATATCTATCAGTAAGTTTGTTTATTGGGTTTATCGTCCCACCAACAGTATCTATTAGTAAGTCTTAACACCTTAATATTCAGAGCCCATTTTTAAGTTCCACTAAAAATGTCACTATTGTCATGACTCTCTCATAGGTATCGGCATTGCTTAACCTTTTTGTTAGCCTCCATTGCTTGAAAACTGACCCAAAATTTTCAATTAAAGGTGCTATCCGACAGTTTGGACTAGATTTTTGTTCTCTCAAAAAACCAAATAAAGTATTGTTTCCTGAAAAGATCACGCAGAATGCTGATTATTGATCTCCTACAACTATGTGAAAAGTGAAGCATAACATCGCTCGTCATTACAAATATTGATTTCCTATCTAAGGCATGCTGCAAGTTAGCTATTTTTAAAATTAAGAAAACAATATGAACCGCAACCTCATATAATCATTCTGGTGATCTGCTCTGACGTTGGTATCTATTTTTAGCAGAAATCGCAATCATGCTTTTATAGTTTTAGAAAGAATGGGCAGAATGATTTAATGATTTCTTCTGTTTTACAATTTAGGCAATGTTCAATATCGTCTTTTGTTAGACTTAGGTTTGACTTTTTGCAGCAATTATGCCCTAATTCTGCTAATTCTGGTTTACGTGTATTTGATGAAGATAAACTCTCAGATACCAATTTTTAAACTTGAAATATTTCTTCACTAATTAAAAGAAACTCCATTTCAAAAGGGCAGATAACCCTAAATTTGTACTAACAGAGTTATGCCCCTTTTTAAACTTAGAATTTTATTTATACTATCCAGCAATGAGAACAATAGAGTGAGGTGTCTGAGGATAGTTCTTGTTGCTGTTTGCCTCCAGTGTCTGGGGATAGTTCTTGTTGCTGTTTGCCTCCAGTGTCTGAGGATAGTTCTTGTTGCTGTTTTCATGCAGAGTAGACACAGATTTCACTCAGCTCGTACAGAATCTACACCAATTTGTCTTTTATCAATTTAATAAGCTCAAGATAAAAAATGAGCAACTAGCTGAACATTTTTATCCAGCTATGTAGATGCCATAGAAAAATTTTATTCAGAAAATTTTGGATAGGTTACTACATTATCGGCTCAATCTTGGACATTACAACCAGTTAGATAGATTCACCAATGTCCACATTATAGGTTCCAGAACTGAAATGAACACTAAGGAGAATAATTAGAAAATACTGTTGTATACCTATAAGGACAAGTAAATGCACAATTTTAACCAATCCAGATTTAGACATTTTTCTTATCTAAAACCAACAATTGAAAAGGTCTTGATTTTAAGAAATATATGCTCATTTTTATGTTGCATTCCCTTTACATCCTTTCTTTTGCAAAAGAGTATTGATAACCACCATATAAAAGAATTAGACAAATGAAGCAAGCACATTAAATGAAAGTTTTATTATTATGTAATAATATATTGCCCTTCCCATTTTTAAGAGTAATTGTACCATTTTTCTGCTGACCAAAATTGTCAAAGCAGTATTTGAGTTGATCTTTTCAGATATAAAATATTTTTACTCTGCTGTCTTTTATGTTTTTGATTTATGTTATATTTTATTTTAATCTTACAATGGTGAAAATCACAGTAACGACAACCTTATTGTGTCTATAACGAAAGAAAAAGGTATTATTTCAACCTGTCCTCATACAAGTATTAGTAACACTATTATTATATTAATGTTTGTTTATTGGGTTTATTGTCCCACCAACAGTATTTCAGTTATCTGGAGACGGTGTCCACTTGAAGCAGATATGGTGCTGCCTTCACTGTGTATAGCATGCCGTGAACACCTGACATGATACCACACCCAGTCACATTATCCTGACACCGGGTCAACCAGTCATGGAACTACCCTTATATTTGCTTGAGCACTAGCAAGGGAGCTATACCACTACCATTTTTAACGACTTTGGTATGTCGCGGCCCGAGATCGAACCCGGGACCTCCCATACCTGGAGCCGATGCTCTACCGATTGCGCTACCAGGTCCGGTATTATATTAATGAAATACTTTATTTTCAAATGCAAAACAAATCAAGAAAATCCCAATTTTGACACTTTCTATTACCTTCTACAAAGAAGATTTAAAATAGGAGAAAGAATTGCCCTAGACCATGACAAATATGATGCCCATAGTAAAAAATGGCTAGTAC
>CM017557.1:3469839-3517127 GCA_007844125.1 Sinonovacula constricta | reverse complement strand
CCTTTGCTGGTATCACCTTTATAACCATTTGGTCCATTGACTGCCTCATCCACCTTTATAAACAATTGGGTCCATTGCTTGTATCACCTTTTAACAATTGGTCCATTGCTGGTATCACCCTTTAATAACATTTGGTCCATTGCTGGTAATCACCTTATACATTTGGTTTATTGCGGTACACTTTATTAATATTTGGTCACATTGCTGGTATCACCTTTATGACACATTGGTTCCATTGCCTGGTATCACCTTTATAACCTTTGGTCCATTGCTGGTAGCTCACCTTTTTAACAATTGGTCCTTGCTGGTATCACCTTTATAACCTATTGGGTCCATTGGCTGGTATCACATTTTTAACAATTGGTCCATTGCTGGTATCATACCTTTTTAACAATTGGTCCCAGTGCGGTAGCCAACCTTTTCTAACAGATCTGGTCCATTGCTGGATATCACCTCTTTTAACAACTTGGTCCCATTGCTGTATCACCTTGTTACAATTGGTCCATTGCTGGTATCACCTTTTATAACAATTGGTCCATTGCTGGTATCACCTTTTTAACAATTGGTCCATTGCTGTATACCTTTAACATTGGTCCATTGCTTGTATCACCTTTATAACATTGGTCCATTGCTGGTATCACCTTTTAACAATTGGTCCATGTGCTGGTATCACCTTTATAACATTTGGTCCATTGCTGGTATCACCTTTATAACATTTGGTCCATTGCTTGTATCACCTTTATAACATTTGGTTCATTGCTTGTATCACCTTTATAACATTTGGTTCATTGCTTGTATCACCTTTATAACATTTGGTCCATTGCTGGTATCACCTTTATAACATTTGGTCCATTGCTGGTATCCCCTTATAACATTGGTCCATTGCACGACAGCGAGTCTATAAGGTTATCTCTGTAAACAGTGTACATATAAATATCACATTTCTAAACAGGGAGTAATAACTAATGACAAAATACAGTATATAAACAACATAACATTAACATCAATTAACAAAAAATAAGAACACGATATACGATATAAAAAAGCCTTTGTGACAAATTAGTTATTAACGAGAGATCCGTTTATATTAAAACAGTCACCTGTACGATGTGTAATAATAACTAGTTAATGACGAAATAGCATCAAACGCGGTACTGTCATTTGGAAAAAGGCACATTTTAATAGATACATTTTAATTGAATGGAAATGACCACATTCTGTTCAAAAGAAAAGGGCACAACAGAACCGACCGTTGATTCAGCTGCCTAAATGTTGTTGTTTTTTATGTTTACTTTGTTGTTGGCAAAGTCCACGATTTGTTTTGACTTAACTCCTTTAGTAAAACTAATCAAATATTCATTAACACAAATGTATTTATTTAAAATCTTATAAGGAATAACTTTAAAGTACATTTGCTGGCTTTCGAATTGACATAAAATGATTTCCTGGGGCAACAGGACTCAGAAGACATTACAATTGCGTGTTTGCCTGTCTAGCATTAGTTTGTCCATGTGACATTGTCAGTAATTTGATTCCCTACGACTAGAAAAACCACGTATGCTGGCGGCCGTTGTTTTAATATCAGTCTAGAAATGGTAATAACATTGTTATCTGCACAAATATTTGTTTACACAGGAACGAAACTGTTAATGCCGATATCACACAATCCGACGTCTAATATTTACTTTCCCGACACCCTAGGATGCATTCTAATTAATACCATAATTACATATAAACTATGTCACCTCTACGCATATCCTTTATATATTGTATCCTTACTATAATTATGAACATTACATTTACAATATGCGGAAGGTTGAGCAATGTCGTTTTTCTAATATAGAAAATCTTTCGGAATGCGAGTACACAGAGAGCATCTCGACGCACTTTCACGGCAGTTTAAAACAGACGTGTGCTTGGACCCTACAAGTCATTATGAAAGTGGCAAATACATGAACGTGGATGTGTATTTCAGGTATTTGCCTCTCATTAAGTTAGACAACTACTTGAAAAGAACGAGAATGACAAAAATACAATGGGATATAAAATCAAAATGGCCCTATGAGAATTTCCACAAATATTAAAATATAAAATACAACTAGACCATAGCTTAGATGAAACAGCCCAAGCGATATCATATAATTAGAACAAGTTAATGACGTCATACGATAAAAAAGCAGTGACGTGATATGCCAAAATAAAACGGTTCATAAGAAAAGAATCCAAACTAACAAAACAACATGTAGTATTGAAACTTTATCCAACCGTCACTTCAGACATCAGATATATAAATCAGTGGGATAAATGTGTCATGTGCATTCGGAAGAACTACTTTTTAAATACGTACATTCCATGCTGCACGTGGAGTTTCAAGCTTCGTCGGATCATATAATGTTTGCAACTTTTTAGGGACGCAACAGCGTGAGAACATAACAGATATGTTTAGAAAGAATAAAATCCCACTGGTTTGTTGTATTGGATATAAGAGAGTGTGGTGATTTGATGTCTAAATTGTGTGAGTTTCTATATATTTCCTTCGGAGAGAACAGTGGCAAATGAGAACCAACCCGAGAAATTTCAATCTTTTAACACTGCATCTGTCTGTCTGCCTGTCTGTATGTCTGTCTGTCTCTGTCTTTCTGTCTCCTGTCCATCCCAGTCCGTCCGTCCGTCCGTCCATACATCCACCAACTTTCCATCTATTCATCTATCTATCCATTCATTCATCCATCCATCGTTCTTTCGGGGAGACGAGCCTTGCGATTTAGGTAGTCATAGTACGATTTACTTTTTTACACTAACCCAGTATTCTCTGCATTGGTTGCACGGTTCGGTTTGTTATTATTCTAATATGTGTAAGACAGAAGTATTTCGTGGCGGTATTCATGTCTGGATACAGTATTTCTATTCTACACTTGGCTTAGGTATTAAGCTGTAGTTATGGTCTGAAAAAAATCTTACAGCAGAAAAAAAGTCATCAACTACGTTAATTGCCTGTTTATTGAGTTTCTCGACCTTCCAACATTTTTAGTAAAACTTGAGACGTAGTCCAGTTGCAACAGGTATAGTGCTGCCTTGACTGTGAATAGCTGAATAGTATGGCGTGGATGCCTGGCATTATACCAGACCTAGTCACATTATCCTGACACCGGGCCAAGCTGTCGTGGAACTACGCTTACATTTACTTAAACGTTAGCATGCGAGCTATATCATTACCATTTTAACGGAATGACGTGGCTGGGCTTTAAACCCAGAACATCCCATAACTAAAGCAGATTGTTGACAGCATACAAAAGGTGATGTTCACTAATCTAGATTATCTTAGGTTAGATCAATAAAATATAAGCCCAACTGCTTGAATGCTGGCTTAAGACTTTCCAATCTCTTCATGAAGACATTTATTGATATTTGAATACATTGTTTGAACTGTGAGTGATTTACATTTGAATGCGCTTAAATGTTGTGTTTTTGTGCCACATACTTACCGTAGAACCATGTGTGTTTTGTCCCACATTCTTACCGTAGAACCATGTTGTGTTTTTGTCCCACATACTTACAGTAGAACCATGTTGTGTTTTTGTCCCACATACTTACAGTAGAACCATGTTGTGTTTTTGTCCCACATACTTACCGTAGAACTAGTTGTGTTTTTGTCCAACATACTTACCGTAGAACCATGTTGTGTTTTTGTCCCACATACTTACCGTAGAACCATGTTGTGTTTTTGTCCCACATACTTACCGTAGAACCATGTTGTGTTTTTGTCCCACATACTTACCGTAGAACCATGTTGTGTTTTTGTCCCACATACTTACCGTAGAACCATGTTGTGTTTTTGTCCAACATACTTACCGTAGAACCATGTGTGTTTTTGTCCCACATTCTTACCGTAGAACCATGTTGTGTTTTTGTCCCACATACTGACCGTAGAACCATGTTGTGTTTTTGTCCCCACATACTTACCGTAGAACTAGTTGTGTTTTTGTCCAACATACTTACCGTAGAACCATGTTGTGTTTTTGTCCAACATACTTACCGTAGAACCATGTTGTGTTTTTGTCCCACATACTTACCGTAGAACCATGTTGTGTTTTTGTCCAACATACTTACCGTAGAACCATGTTGTGTTTTTGTCCAACATACTTACCGTAGAACCATGTTGTGTTTTTGTCCCACATACTTACCGTAAAACCATGTTGTGTTTTTGTCCCACATACTTACCGTAGAACCATGTTGTGTTTTTGTCCCACATACTTACCGTAGAACCATGTTGTGTTTTTGTCCCACATACTTACCGTAGAACCATGTTGTGTTTTTGTCCAACATACTTATCGTAGAACCATGTGTGTTTTTGTCCCACATTCTTACCGTAGAACCATGTTGTGTTTTTGTCCCCACATACTTACCGTAGAACTAGTTGTGTTTTTGTCCAACATACTTACCGTAGAACCATGTTGTGTTTTTGTCCCACATACTTACCATAGAACCATGTTGTGTTTTTGTCCCCACATACTTACCGTAGAACCATGTTGTGTTTTTGTCCAACATACTTACCATAGAACCATGTGTGTTTTGTCCCACATTCTTACCGTAGAACTAGTTGTGTTCTTGTCCAACATACTTACCGTAGAACCATGTTGTGTTTTTGTCCAACATACTTACCGTAGAACCATGTTGTGTTTTTGTCCCACATACTTACCGTAGAACCATGTTGTGTTTTTGTCCAACATACTTACCGTAGAACCATGTTGTGTTTTTGTCCCACATACTTACCGTAGAACCATGTGGTGTTTTTGTCCCACATACTTACCGTAGAACCATGTTGTGTTTTTGTCCAACATACTTACCGTAGAACCATGTTGTGTTTTTCTCCCATATACTTACCGTAGAACCATGTTGTGTTTTTGTCCCACATACTAACCGTAGAACCATGTTGTGTTTTTGTCCAACATACTTACCGTAGAACCATGTTTTGGCAGTTAAAGGTTTTATTTACCATTACACTTTGCAAACTACTATATCATCACAAAAAACACGTATTCTTGACATGATGTCTTGCCTTGCCGCATTAATATTCGAAGAACAATAAATATCGTCGAGAATAAGGTTTTATTTCACGCTTTTATTACCTTCATTCTGAGGTTGATACATTTGTATAAGGGTACTTTTCCTGGAAACCCGGAATGTTGATCATTAGGAATTTGATGAGTTGCAACATATACATTGTTCCATATATAAGATGTGGAAATGGTTCTTCAATACTTCAAAATCAGATTTTAACAGATGGAACGGGATGGGACGTGACGGGAATGACAAAACAAATAGACAGATAGACAGACAGACAACAGATAGACATACATACACACAGACAGACAACAGACAGGCAGACAGATAGAAAGATTGACAGATAGACATACAAATAGACATACAGACAACAGACAGACAACAGATAGACTGACAGACAGAAACACAAATAGAAACACAGACATTCTTTACATGACAAAAAAATATTTTTACAATACATTTATTGACCATACCGAAGTAATTGACCTGTTGCATTGCAATTATTTTGTTATATATAACATGTATACATGTATACCTATTATGGTATTTAAGAAAGAAATTCAGTACGCATGGAATTTTAAAAACGATTGCGCTACCAGGTCCGGTGTCTTTTTTATATACTGTGGTAAATATAATAATAAATCGGTTTACCTCTTCGACAGTGTTTTAAAATAGTAAGTGGATAAAGAAAGGTTTGGGAGAAAATCTTCAGCTGACCATTTTACTATCAGGGATATTATTTCAGGTCCTTGTACTTACAGGTAAATGGTGTCTAAAATCTGCAATTTTACACAACAAAAAACAGTTCACTTTATTATATCTTTATAATATGCCGTTTTTGTAGGAAAATGCATTAAAAGAGAGTAGCTTAACATAACAAGAACAAACAATTTCTTTACTATAAAATGTTGGAGCTATTCAATACCAAAAAATGAACGATTTATTATAATAGTTTACTGGAATTGTAACGTTGCAACAGAAGATTTCATATGTTAAAAGGATGATGATCGTTGCTGAACCAAACAAAGAATGCATTTGTCGTAAAATGACCTCAAATAGAGAAACAATGTCCCTTTCACCTGACATTAAGAAAACACATTATACGATTCAACAGTCCTGTCAGTGAATGGAAAGTGAAATGTCTGGGGTTAGGGTTATATTGCAAAACAGTGCCATTTATCAATAGTTTCCATTTAATTGTTTGACACTGTAGTGGGGCATTTCTCATAGACATTCTTAATTAATTGCGTCAGCCAGTGGTATTATGTGCAGCACGAACATTTGAACAGATTGGAAACTTTCACATTTTACAGCAATATTGTTGATATCATTTGCAAATATTGGTTTTATCCTTATAATTATCTCGATGTATTTAACATATCATATTAACGATTATTTTCATAAAGATATTAATACAATAACAATAATAATAATAATAATAGTAATAGGAATAATAATAATAATAATTATAATAATAATATATAAATATATAATAATGATTATTATAACAATTATAAACCCAGCTCTATGATAAGTAACACTATATAGGCTTATTTTCCAAATGTCTAACAAGATTTCTTGAAGAACACATAGTGAAAATGAAAATGAAATAAAGTAATTATACTTATCTTTACCTTCAAAGGTATATTAGGAATTTTATCAACAAAATTGGTGCAAATAGCATTGCAAATATACAGTGGGACATATAATGGCTGTTTGTTCGCTAGAGTAACAATCATTAACAGTTAAGTTGATTTTAACTAACGGCGAAAGGTTTTAGTTTTTATACTTTGACAATAACTCCCAAAATATGTTCAAATACAAACACCCTCGAAATTAAGGTTTTTATTTTTCTGTTTTCCGCAAAAGGTGGAGTATAAAGGTAGTACTGTATTCTTTATTGTCTGTTTAAACGTTTGCCCTCTAAATTCCTATCGGTTCTTATTATTCTTATTATTAATAATTTTACTTTGATGGCGATTGTTTTTTTAAACCAAATATAAGTAAAACATTTTATAAAGAGTCAATAAGTTACTTAACTAAAACAGGTGTATTAGTCGTGTCTTTTAAATCTAGTGGCAGTCCTCTCATGTCTGATATATACGTTATTGACAAAAGATCATCGCCATCAACGAACGAACAGAAATATATTGAGCATAGCATGTATTTCGTTTTGACATCTTTGATAAAAATCCATCGAAACTTATAACGATGAACCAAGCAAACAAAAATGTGTAGACAGAAGTTACATCTCTTATTTATTTGACATTCTAATGTTTATGGTCGATCGTATGAGAATGATTGTATGGTAAATTTCCAAGAAGTGCTTTCCGTATGACCATGATGTAGTTTGCGGATAATCATACAACAACGACAAGAAATAGTTCCGAATATTCTAAGTTGGCTTACTTTACATACGCATATGAACGATCTTTATACATATACTAAATGTGACGGCGCGTATGTCCGAACCTGTCATATAAACACAAAAACGCTCTATGACACAAACAGTGTCTCATCGTTGATAATTTTACTATTTCCTTACTTGTTTCTCTAGAAGCAGTGGTCCATGACTGGTGTAAGTAAATGTAACCAAGCTGGACTACATGTAGTTGTCGGCAAAACATCGCGCATTGATTGCATATGCGCCATACCAAGCATAACGTATCGAGACAAACCATTTTTATCTTGGTCTAGGCACGTCTCCATATACACGATGTAAGCAGTGTTGAACGATCGAAAACATGACAGTCGATCAGTATCCAACTGACGACATACATATACAATGGAATGTTAAACAATAGAGAAAGTAAAAATCCCTAAAAGGTTACTTATGTGTTTTATAAAGTAAATAAACCAATCGTTAGTACAAAATTCAGTTTATGACTTTAAGCTTATAAGAAAATATTCATTTAAAACGAAGCTTTCCTAAAAAAAGACAAAACGTCCAGGAATGGATTCAGAGGAAGGTGGTTGGGCGGTGGGGGGGGGGGATGTGGGATGTATCCCCCACCATCCAGTTAAAAGAGTAGAGTTGTGAAAACAAATACATGTAAGCTTAAAAATTCTATTTATTTTTTAAGTAAATATTGTCTGATGACTGCTTAGGTCATATATATGTATGTGTGTGTGTGTGTGTGTGTGTGTGTGTGTGTGTGTGTGTGTGTGTGTGTGTGTGTGTGTGTGTGTGTGTGTGTGTGTGTGTGTGTGTGTGTTTGTGTGTGTGTGTGTGTGTGTGTGTGTGTGTGTGTGTGTGTGTGTGTGTGTGTGTGTGTGTGTGTGTGTGTGTGTGTGTGTGTGTGTGTGTGTGTGTGTACATGTATATGTATATACATAAATATTTACATTAATGGAATCTAACTTATATATATATGTCTAGTATTCACTGCGAGTGAAAGTTAAAGTTGAATGAGTCTTGATTCATAGGTCTCCCACTCCACCAACATTTTCCTGATCCGCCCATGAAAACATAAATAACCCAACTCCATTATTAGGTTAACAGATACTTGCCGCCAACCTTGCATTGCAACAAGTTATTTAATTTAAACCTATTTATTTATAGTCGATTGGGAAACAAGTTCTTTTACTTATATTAATCCTTCTCGACTTCACGTGGTCAGTTTCGGGGTTCGAACCCGGGACCCTCCGATCCGGAGTCCAACGTCTTAACCACAAGACCACGAACGCTCACAACAACAAGTTGATTAAAGCTATTGAACACTGACGGCATAATGTAATGTAATATTACCATATTAATTAGTTTTCAAGTAAATAATTAATTTGTTAGTAGTTTTCGTTAAATAATAATTGGTTATTGATAATTGGTTAAATTTGGTTTGTTAAAGACATTGTGCCGTTTAATTAAACTAAGTGCAGACAGTTTACTGAAAGCAGGTCAAAGAATGGCATGACTTATAATCAAAACAGGGAATTATACTATGGCGCACGGGAAACGTAAAATGGCAATAAAGAGGCTCGATTCAGGACCGTGATTGATGCATACGTCAAAATATAAGCGAGAAGCGTGAGTTGTGCACTGTAGAAAAGACACGATCGTCAAAAATATATGCGAGCTCCATTCGGCAATCTCCAACGCAGTGATCTCCCCCTTTCAGAAAGGAGAATCTCTGCTACCACACAGAAATCCTTCCAGATTTGGAAGGATTTGATTTTTTTACTTTCAATTTTTGTTCAGTAAAATGACAATCGAAATGAATGTTTATGTTAGAAAAAAGAATAATAATGGATGAAAAAACAAATTCTAACGATAAAGAAAAAAAAAGAATGTATTTATCACTACAATCGTAACAACTCGGCCATTTCCGTCCTTTCGCCGAGGGCGAAATTTCAGTGTTATACCGGTTCAATGTAAACAATCAATGGATACTGTTGAAGAAATTCACAAAGTAATAACGGAGTTTGACTCCTCCATAAAAGCGAAACCCAAACAGATCGAGTGTCTGCAGTCTCTGTTGGCAGGCAAAGACGTCATAGCTAATGATATGATCTGACTATCGTCACGTGATTTTGTATGATGGCAGTGGTTTTAAGCGAGCATAGCGATGTCGTAAACCCTGTGCGGAGTTTGTCCATTCGGATGAGCAATTAGTTTAGACTATATAGGTTAGGAGTGCAGCATGGGAGAGAGAACAAATTGAGATGAGCTTAAGGAGGAGCGTGGATAAGGACACGTTATAAAGAGGTATTCACGCCTCATTGTTGTTAGATTGTAAAATGTAACTTTCATCAATAAAATTGTAATCATGGGATGATGTTGCGTTCTACTATGGAGCACCGTTACGTCTCAATAATGCAATTCCAGACTGGCTGGCATAACCTTTCAAAGTCCCAATTATTATTTGTCATAAAAACTAAACCGGAAGTCAAATGTTTTAGCTAGAAGCATGCCGGTATGAAACATAATAAAGCATCATTAAACCGGCTTTTGTTCGTTCATTTTGTGTGATATGGAAGCTTGCATACAGTATCATCCAGAGAAAACTCTACATTTGCAACGTGTATATTATATATAGTATCAAACACGATTTTTAAAAATATTTTTCGATTACCATTTAATATACAATCGATAAGTTGTTGTATTGTTCTGCACCATAAATAAATTTCTTACTGCACACATAGACACAGGCTTCAGACACAACACACACACAGGCGCGCGCGCGCACACACACACACACACACACACACGCACACACATACCCGCACACACACGCGCACACACTTACACACACACGTCAATGTAAAGATGTCAAAACACTCATACGAAACATTACAACTGAAAAAGGTAATTCGCTTTGGAACGGTCAGTCGGCAAAAGGAATTAGATGCTTTTACTGGTATTTGGAGTGTCCAAACCTCGTACTTCGAAACTATATACATATAACTAACGCAAAGGTTAATTTACAATGTTGTTAGTCGCAATGTACTTACGTTGTAAAAAAGAAGTAAAACAAATTGACATAAAGACATGACATGGAAATGTTTAGAGAGAAAAAAACAACTAAAAATTTATCGCTTTGGAACTGGGGCGTTTGAACCTGGTTTACGGAGAGATCAAGCCTCGCACTTTCTGAAGGTCTTTCTAAAAAAAAACTGTCAGTAACTATCTACATTATGTGAAATATATACACAAGATAAAGGCCTCATCAACTAGACAGTTCCTTAATGGATATCAGTTTGAAATAAAACAGTCCGAGCGATGACGTATAATTAGAAAATGGGTTTTGACGTCATACGATGAAAAAAAAAGCTATAATGTCATTATGAACAAAGATATATACACGTTTCTAATACTAAGAAAGGCGCTCTGTTATGGAAAAAAAACGATAATGGCTGAAGAAAACCATCCAAAATGACAAAACTATAAGTAGTACTGTTCAGAGATTAGAAGAAACAAGATCCAGCATAATAATGCAAGAGGTGGAGGATTTATCTGCAAATTGCATGCCAAATAATAAAAGCAGACACTATCCCGATATATCGTACTGTATAAAGTTACATAATACAACAATGTAGATTGCTCATACATCAGTTACGACCGGTCTCGCTATTTTAGATTTATTTATGAAATGGCACGTTAACTTAACGACGAAATGGTGTAACTGAAAGAATAAGCCAGCAACAAACTAGTACAATAAAGTTTTATTTTAATAAACAATTAAATCTATGGCGTAACAAAATAATAACAAATATATCAGACAAAATTTGAAAATACAAAATAAATGTTAGCTTACAGTTTGTCCCTTTAGGAGGTGACCCTTTCATAGTCCAATTAATAATCCAACGTCGAACAATCCTGAAGAGTTTTCGGTAGAGTGTCCTCGTAGATACACACAGTTGAAATAATCCGAGGGTAAAACAATACACGAATATAATTAATATAATTCCAAATCCAAAACCTTAATATTTATATCATTGTAGAATATAATAAGTCCACGTATGTTCCAACACAGAAAGGTTTAATATAGAAGCTGAAAGTATTTCCAAAGTTAAACTTAAATCAGCTAACAAGCCCTTATATAGACCCAAAGAATTTCTAGAACGCCGAAGTCTCTAGAACATTCACGAAATTCAGTTAAAAGTTAACAAATTGATTTTCTAGCTTGATCCTTTTCTTTCTAGCTATTACGCGAATGCTACGTCATGCGAAATACGTCATTAATACTACAACGGTAAATAGCCCCTTAACCTTACTAGCGTAACCTTAAACACTGGTGCACTACTGTACCAAACTCCGCACAGGGTTTACGTCATCGCTACGCTGGCTTAAAACCACTGCCATCATACAAAATCACGTGACGATAGTCATATCAGCCGTAACCAACAGGCAGATTAGCTATGACGTCTTTGCCTGCCAACAGATACTGCAGACACTCGATCTGTTTGGGTTTCGCTTTTATGGAGGAGTCAAACTCCGTTATTACTTTGTGAATTTCTTCAACAGTATCCATTGATTGTTTACATTGAACCGGTGTAACACTGAAATTTCGCCCTCGCGAAAGGACGGAAATGGCCGAGTTGTTAGGAATGTAGTGATAAATACATTCTTATATTCTTCTTTATCGTTAGAATTTGTTTTTTCATCCATTATCAGTCGTTATTCTAACATACACATTCATTCCGATTGTCATTTTACTGAACAATAATTAAAAGTAAAAAAATCAAATCCTTCCAGATCTGGAAGGATTTCTGTGTGGTAGCAGAGATTCTCCTTACTGAAAGGGGGAGATCACTGCGTTGGAGATTGCTACTGTACATAACACCTGATCCTCTATGTAGGATATGACTGGAGAGATAAAGAGACAGAATTGTAACAAGGATTGTTCTAGTTATGACGTTTAAGTCGCAGTTTGCATAAAGTCTTACCGAAATGTCCAGCAATCTAATAATCTTAAGCATTTCAATCTCTTGACTGTAAAATGGACAAATTGCAAGCAATGCAGTACATCAAAAGATTTATGTGCAGTAACCATGATCAATTTAAATTTAGAAAAAATTCAGAAAAGTTTAATATTGTATATACATGTTTACCATTTTCATAAAATGCCGGATGTCCTGCGACCTGTTGCATAAGGTTTGTTCATAATGCTATTATGGCCGCGAGAGGCTTTAGAAAACGCCTTCCTTAATTTTTGGAATTTCTCTCCACTTCATGAAGCCGCTTATCATTGTTGACAATCGTAGAAATCATAAACTCTAGTGATCATGGCGAGATGCAGCTTTTCTATGCAGAAAAAAATTGTTGCTTCCTATCCACACTCACTAACCTGTCATAACTTAACGAGCATTGTCACCTTATCACAACGGTTCAGTTGTTGACCAATTTGGTCAAATTTGCAAAATGGCTAAATTAAACAGAAGTATTAAAGAAGTTAAAGAAGTGAACTGTGCTTGCTAATCCTAACTTTTATGATAACAGATAAATTTGTGTAGATTCCAAATTCCACAGAAATTCAAAAATCAAAGTAGCCAAATTAGCAGCGCGTAAATTTTCTCTACAATTCTGCTCAATAACATATCTTAGTTACCCCTTTCGACCACATCGTAAGTAAGGTGCAAAACCAGTTTATGTGTGACAACATTGCCTCTACACACTAGAAGCCAATAATAATCTGACGTGGTCCATGTGGTCCGTCAATCACAAGTGACGTCATCCAAAGACAACGTAACAGATGTACCTGTAACTTCAAAAACATTGCTTAACGTTGAGTTAAGTTACAACTTTGTAACCTAAAACATATACAATTTTACAGCTTAAAACCAGAAATAGCTACTTTAAATAAAAGTGAAAATGTCTTCTTTATGACCTTTAACAAAACACAAAACAGATGTACGTTTTCGTCACCTTGATAAATCCAAATATATTCGAAACCTATAGAGTATAACAGTGTTCATTTTCTGGTAAGCTTGCACATTTTGTGTTTAACATGGTTCAATTAACAGTGCCAAACCATGATAAACGTATTTTTACATCTGGTTATTTTAGCTGAGACATAATTAACAGAAATGCTCCGCCCTGTATGTTTTGATTATGCAAAGAGGACATTAGGAATACATATGTAATATTTCTTTATTATCATTTAATCTCAAATTGACTTGATTATTTGGTTAAGGCCCATTGTTTACCATATTTGTAAGAAATAGACATGAAACTGACATCAACATGACAAGATGATATTAGCATGTGTTTAATCCGTTATGTCTGAATAATCCCAAAGGTCGTAGTAGTCAGTACACATTCATATTTCACAAAATAGGAATGGAATGGTGCTGTCATGGCGAGGAAATTAATGTCATTATAATTCTACATGTCATATCAATATTCGGCAGCAATAACGCATATCAAGGGAATTTCTTTGATTTTATAAATCGTAAAATAATTCGCTTTTTTGCATAAACATGATTGTACTGGCTTTATTGAAAATACAAATTTTATCATACATATTCTTCAATTGCCTTTGACAATTAGGTATTCGGAATAATGTCGAGCTCAATTCTGTGTTGAAATATTCCGATGAAGCTGCATATTTTATGAGTTGCGATTCACAAATATAGACTCAGAATAAGCAAGCCGTAAAACAATTCATCATTTGAAGGTAGATAGGGTATAATATAATATTTCGAGACAATAAAAAGTTTGAAATTAAAACCCACTCTTATGCAAACAACCAAACACAGGATGGCAACTAAAGATACAGACCCAGTTATGCAGAGATTAAAAGCGGACACTCGAACCAAACATGCTCATGATTTTCAATATTCAAAAATATTAACACTGCACACGCAAAGATAATGACTGAAATCCTGATAAACTAGATTTTAAACGTCACGATGCATTGAACCCCAAAGTATCGAATTTTAATAACAGATGATGATACTAAGTCATCGTGGTAAAAAATCAGTCTTTTTACAAAAAACAATAGACACGCGATGGTCAAATCGTAGTCAATTAACACAAGATGTTGCAAAAAGATATTGGGAAGGTGTAACTTTGTAAATTGTATTGAGTAACATCTTTATCATGAAAGATAATCTACTACCAATCCTCGCCACCCTCCTCTTCAACAGTAAGAATCGTTGTTTAAATTGATGTTGTTGATTTTGTTTGTTTATTTTTTTTGTTGTGTGTGTTTGTTTGTGTTTTTTCCTTTGTTGTTGTTTATATTTTTATGTTGTTGTCGTTTTGCTTTGAGTAGAAATGAATTGACTGATAAGCAATGCCAATATCAGGAGTGGTTAAGTGTTAATGTAACTGATGAGAATGGTACACAACAACGATACATTTACAACAATATGATTTGTTATACTGCAGCTTTATCATATTATTTTTTTTGGTTAAATACACATAAATACGAATTGATTTATTTTAACACGGATCTCGTAAGCTACAGTTAAAATATTATGATGTGTTATTTTCCTTTAACATATATTTATTCATTGTGGAAATAAACATATATATAATTTTTATTTTATCTCTGAACATAGGAATACAATAGTCGAAAGCTTTTCAAATGGGAGATAAACCATATGAAGTAAGATTTTGTCTCCTCTATGACTGTTTTAGTAAGATTGTGGGATTAGTGTATCAAGTTAGTGAAAAATGATGTATGCGTGAATATTATCAATCGGCCTGGTTGCTGATTGATGTATTTTTTCTTAGGGCTTGGTCCATCATACAGCAGGAAAACCAGCACAGACATGCGATATATCGTTATTATTGCTGGATTGACATTTATCCTACAGGGTGTGGTGAAGAATGATTTATGTTTGTATTTGCTTGATACCGATATCAACATATCAATACTAGATTGTTTCATGACTAAATCTTTATTTAAAATTACAATCCTTACAATATCTGAGGCTTTTATAAGATTTTTAAGCTTTTATTCAATAATTCCTTGTTTGTTAGATAGATAAATAAATAGTTTACAAGACATTATATTTAAGGCAAATGTCGAAGTACATTTGCTGTATGGATTTTTATATGGACATGTTTCAAATCGAAGTTTATTCAAAGGCACATATCAGAATTGCGTTAATGAGTTACCATTGCTAATTTAACTGCACAAAAATCGTTTATTTTCCTGTCTGCATTAGTATGTCAATAGAACCTAGACATGCATAGACCACAATGAGAATATAGCTCTAACAGTGTCCACTATCCAGCATTTGTTAGGTCATTGATTAAATTACTAAATTTCAGCAAATTATTTACCCCTTTTCGCTGACACTTACAACAGTGTAATTTACCACAGATATGAGGACAAAGTAGGCAACACAAGAATAAAAGCTTGAGTAATCATTTATTCGGTAGAAGTAATACACACATCAACAATTTATTGACAGAAAATTTGCCATATTGTCGGTAAGGAGGACTCTATTCAATATTTATCGCCATTGTAGCTAACATCGTGTCACCAGTATAGCCTCTAGTTCTTTCACTGGTATCTTTATTACAGATCGAGGAATTTGTTTCCGCGAATCGCCAATATAAGAGGACATAATCAACACAGCAAACGGTAATTCTAAAATATTTAATATCAAATGTTTTGTTTGTGTGTATTTTGTGGGGTTTTTTTTTTTTCAGATAAAAAAAGCCTCTATAAACGAAGACACCAAGAGGATGTCCATTTTCTGACAATACTAATATTCTTTTGATTTCCAGAATTAGGTGTATAATAATGTCAAAAATAGGCGAAAGTTATATATGGAATGCTCGCTGCTAATTGCACATGGGGAAGTCTGTTTAGCCGACTTTCTCACCCTGATAAAATGCTGATTTGGATATTTCTACCAATGCGACCCGCTTGCTTTCATATTCATCATAAATGGTTTTTCGTTAGCACCTTTTGGTAGAACAAAATGACAGCTATGCCGAAAAAAGGTTGGAAAATAGTTTTACTGACGTGCATAAACGTATACATAAAAGATTAATTACACCAATTCTAATTAAATTATGTGGATACCTCAAATAAATTTATCTGATTAAACTATGCCACCTTTGCATCATAAAATGGCTTAAATTTAATTGGTAAAATAACTACTTACTTCTCAAGTAATTAATGTTTGGTTATCATGTAAGTTACGCCTTTTGTACAGTATGCTGGTGTCCTATAACAACCCTCTACAGGATTTACATGCGTGCTTAGAAGTCACATCAGTAAACCGTTGGCTCTGTAACTTAATAATCGTTTACATGGCCAGGTACTATGAATATTGCAACATATAATTATCTTTGCAAAAACAAAAGAAAAATAGTATTTATATGCCGATTACGTTTTGATTTAAACAATACAGTGGGTTTGATTTACAAAACACATTGAATATATTTTCAATATCCATAAATGGTTGTAGATTGCAATTTTAAATACAATCTGTAGGGCAAAACAATTTATACAGATGTATATGATACAGACTAAGGAAAAATCAGTGTCTTGCCAAAATGTTCGTTGTCTTACAAAACAAAGATTAAAGAAGAAATGATTGACTGATCAACTGTAACCAGGACCTTATGACATGCATTCAGCATTATTTTAAGAAACAATTGTCAACTATTTTTTGTCATTGCTTATCAATAACAATTTGGTGTGCCTAGGCTGTCCCCTCACTCGGTGTAAATGACATCAAACTGACCATCTCCATGCTCGATTACTATGTTGCCTCGTCTTCATATAGCCGACTGTAGAGTAACCCTTACATCAGTTACAGTTAAACATCATTCTTAGCTCTGTTTAGGAAAAATGTCTTAGCTACATTTTAATTAGCGTTGTCTAGAACAATTAAGGAATGAATCGTTAAGTTTTTAGGTTTGTCGCCGTATGTTTTACATACGCTCGGATTATTTGGGAAGAGTTCGTTGACGGTTGTAAAACAATTCTTTGAATATGTTTGTATTTCGTCTAAAGGTATATAAAATTTAAATATATGTGGAAATTCTGATAGGACCTTTTCTTATTTACCTATTTGAATACGTGTGTAATGATGACGTTTATCGTAATCGTGATATCAAGGTCTGAAACATAATAAAATATCCGTATAATTAATACGTATGTTAACAAATACTGCATGACAGAAACAAACTGACAAGTTCAACAACATCTCAAAACACCCTTTAAAACATAACACACAACAAACCATAGCAACAGTATTCACAATTGAAAGAATACATATTAATGACATAACAAAGTATAAAACATACCTGAATAGAGTCAATACATATCCAAGTTTACATCCTTTATATGAGGTGGCTTCCATCATTCAAAAGTATACTACCCATGCTTTAAGACCTCATATTGATAAACAGTCTCAACACAAACGACATTTCATGAAAATCAAATACATTAATAAAGGGATTGACTTTATCGACTTACCTAGTATCTTTCGGGACAAAAATATCATCAATAAAATCCCAAGTTACTTCGAAAACAAAGAAAACCCAATTATTTGTTATAAGTACAAAAAACCCATTAGAGGTCTTATTTTTAATTACAACCAGACTGTAGCAGACCTTAACCTGAAAGATCCTTCTCAAGATTCTTGTAACTGTTCAACTTCACATTTCTGTTATTTACCTTCTAGCCATATCATTGCTGGGGAATTAAACATCATCGATGACTATAAATTAAGAACGTTACTCTTTAAGGGTCCGAAATATCGCCTTCCAGATGAAAAAGATTTTGACCTTTGTTACAATAAAATAGCTGATGCAATTAATCTGTTTGCCGATCGCTGGCGTAAAAGAGAAAACAAGGATACAGTAGCACTCAATACTTGGAAGAAAGCCATTTTTAAGATAATAAAAAATCGCGTTAAATTCTACCGCTCCCATCTTTCTAGCTTACCTAAGAAACCTTTTTATAACTTAAAACATCTAAAACAGTTCTTTCAGAATATTCACGATAAATTTGTACTTGTACCTGCAGACAAAGCTTCAAGCAACATATTTTTTGTCTGACGACTATATTACAATAATGTACTGAGTGCTGAGTTATCCACCACCAGTTCTTACTCTAGCTCCAACCTTGACTTTCACAGAGTCATTGACAAACATAAACAGATATTGCATAATTTTAATATCAAAATAGAATCTAAGGAAGAAAAACGTCCTTCACTGTACTGGATTCCTAAGCTTTACAAAACACCATACAAGTCACGATTCATAGCTAATGCCAGCTCTAGCACCACCACTCACATATCTAAACATCTTACGTCTTGCCTTAAAGCCGTTCGCAATCACGTTGTTAAATATTGTGAAAAAGTGTATGAAAATTCAGGAATTAACATTTTTTGGTCTATGAAAAATTCTTCAGAAGTCTTAGACAAGTTTCGTACTTTAAACTTTACTTGCTCTGCAGTTAATACTTTTGATTTCTCTACGCTGTACACTTCTTTACCTCATGATTTAATTAAGACCAAATTGATTGCTCTTATTGAGAAAACATTTGCTCGAGAGCAACGTCTACATATTGCATGTCATGAAAGGAATGCATTTTTACCAACATTTTCTGAGAAAAGTTTACTATATGGGCTTGCTCGGATGTTTGTGAAACTCTACGTTTCCTATTAGTCAATATTTACATAAAATGCGGTGAAACTTAATTTAGACAAGTAACTGGTATTCCTATGGGAACTAACTGTGCACCGTTGATTGCAGATTTGTTTTTATACTGCTTTGAACGTGATTTCATGTTAACTTTATCCCCTTCGAACCAAAGCCACAATTATAGAGGCTTTCAATTTAACGTCACGCTATCTTGACGATATTCTTACTATAGATAATTCTGTCTTTTTCTCAAATGATCCATCTGATTTACCCTCCAGAACTTACCCTTAATAAAGCAAATAACTGACATTTAATGCAGCATTTCTAGACATTGAGATCGCTATTTCCAATGACAACGTCTCTACTAAAATCTATGACAAGAGAGATGATTTCAACTTTAGTATTGTTAATTATTCATACCTTGACGGTGATTCACCTCGTGCTTCCTCTTATGGTATTTACATATCACAACGTACAAGGTTTGCACGAGTTTGTACTAAAGTAGAAGATTTCAACGCTACAAACCTGTTTATTTCTTCCAAACTGTTACAGCAAGGCTTTTGTTTTCATAAATTAAGAAAGGCGTTTTCGAAATTCTTTCACCGCAATGGTTTTATTGCTTCTAAGTATGAATACACTGATGCAGAAAGGCATAAGCCATCCTGCATATTATGGAACTGTTTTATACAAGTTAAAGAAAATACAGGGGCTCAATAACTTTTCTGACCACTTTCAAAACTTATCAAAAAATGTATTGCAGACGGTTACAACCCGGGAATCCTTCGCTGTACTGCATTGCTTGCAACTGACCTTTTTACAGTCAAGAACTTGCATTGCTTTTAAATAACACGATAACCGGACAGGTCGTTGAGACTATATAAAAACAGTGACTTACAGCCATAATTAAATAGTTACTGTTGGCATTCTTGTCTCTTTATCTCTTCAGTCCTGCCCTATAAAAGTGAAAAACTTGAGCAGTCCCTTTACCCTTTACGCGAGATTGCACAGTAGGTATAACATGGGGATTTTTAGTACCTTTCTTATATATAATATGCCAACTGCGAATAAATCCCCTGCTTTTTATGAACTGTTTTTTCTTTTTAACTTATTAGCTCTTAAAAATACTACATTTTATTTTGTTGGTAGGTTGTTTTCCAAAATACGATGTTTTCTTTCGAATTTTTACATTTAACTTTTGACACTTTTGGCATATGATGTCATGGCATTGTATGCCATAATTAAATTGATCTTATTATATATCAGCGCTTGGGCTGTTTTATTTCATACTAATCTCTCGTTTGTAATTTTTATTTTTACGTTGCCGAGGCTTTTATCTATTGTACATATTGTACATATGTTTATAGTTTATTTTATTACTAGTTATTATGTATGTATATAAGTTTATTGTATCTGTTTTAACTCCCTATGCAGGTGCTTACTGTTAGTTGTTTCACTTTGACGGGAAATTATTTACACTGTTTGTTTGCAAGAAAAACCTTCAGGAAGTGCGAGGTTGGAGCGCTCCACAAACCAGGTTTAAGCACCCCAGTCGGCACTTTTGCCGATTGACCGTTCCAAGGCGGTAACTGATGGTTTTTCTTTTTGTGTGTTATGTCTCGTCTCTGTGTTTTTGTCACATTTACATTAACCTTGTTTGCCTTTGTCTACAGGTAGATAAAATTTGAATATCTGTGGAAATTTTGATAGGACCTTTCTTTATTTACCTATTAATTGTGGATATTTCCTTATTAAAAGTCGTAACTGAGTTTCAACAGTTCAACCGTACATATTTACTAAAGATATGTGAGAGTTGTTGAACCAACGAACATCCAGCTGAATGTTGGCCGCAGATCGACCTCTAGTAAATAAGTCTGCCTGAACAATTTCCCTCCTCGCTTAACATTACAAGGACAAATTAAACAGTTCAGCGCTCATAGCGTTAGCAGAAGTAATAGTTATATGTCCAAGAATACAACAAGGTAAACATGCGACATAGCAAATGTTTTTCCTTTCATACAAAATGCAATGAAGAGATTTTCTTAAAGTGAACTATACCAAATTTATAAGCATGGTTAGCCATGGCATGTATTTGCTTAGTTTAAATGGATCTTATATTGAATAATAATGATGATGATGATAATGATGATGATGATGATGATGATGATGATGATGATGATGATGATGATGATGATGATGATATTAATAATAATAATAATAATAATAATAATAATAATAATGATGATGATGTTATAGACAATATTTCAGTTTATGATTCAATAGAACAATACATATCCTGCGATGATAAGAAATGTTTTGATAACGTTTTTTGAAGATATGTATTGACCGTGCAGACTGAAAATTATTAGGCATGTCATTCAAGACTGGGCTAGAAAAGTTCAGAAAAGATATTTGTTTTATAAATGTGGTTTTACAGAAAAATGAAATAAGCTCTCGTTTGAGACCGAGCGCAGATTGTATCTTGTGTTTGTGCAAACCGTGATAAAATCTTGCAGGTAATCTAGAGCCTTATTGTGTAGAGATTTGTAAATCCTAGTTCCAGCAAAAACCACTCCTGTCAATATGCAGTTTAATGCAAGATACAAAATAGTAACAAAAATAAGATATACAATGTATTGTATTAAAACTATAACTACTAAATATCAATATATGTTGAAGTAGGAGTTTATAGAACGGTGTCTGTAGACCAGAAACCTCTCAAAAGTGATCTCAGAATTGTGTAATTAAACATTGTCTTTCAGGAAGATTGTGTTATCTCTTCAGGCAATCGTCTTGTGACCCGTTTATTGCATCTTAGAAATGTGTTGTTTGTTATTAATGTATGCTTTTTAATGTTTAATAGTAAAAATGATTTTAGTCTATTCATGTAATGAAATAGTACTGCAATGGTACAATAATATTTCATTAATATATTAATAATATACTCCAGAATTCGTGTAGACAAAAATGTAAAATTCCCTAACCTATACGTTCATGCATACATGTTTCAATGAGTAAGTGATTTAGTAACCAATTTCCCTTGCATACTGTATATGTGTTGCATTTTCATGGACCATCTCATTTCTATTATGGTAATCAATAATAAGAATATATGACAAAGTCCTATGAGTATTGCAACATATACCAAACTCCGAAAAGGCACAGAACAAAGGTATTTCACATGCAAGCCAAGCGAAAAGTAAGAACAAATTTGTGATGAGTCATTTAAGGAAAAGAGCAAACCCGACAGTTACCGCCTTGGAACGGTCAGTCGGCAATATGAACCGACTGGGGTGCTTAAACCGGTTTTACAGAGCTCTAACCTCGCACTTCCTGACGAGTTTCTCAAATGCAAGCAACGAAAAGAAAAAACGATCTATTCGAAAACAAAATGTTCATGCGCGGATATTTTCTATACGTTATGACGAAAGTAGTGACGTCATCAAAACATAATGTCCACATAGTGTTCAGAAAAGGAATATGGTATTATTTCGATTTGGAAAACAACACAAAAATGGTTGACCACAAATAAAATTAACTTTCTGAATCATGAACAAACATGACCAGAGACGAATAAATGACTGTAGCATCCTGTTCATGTGAAGATGGAATTGAAGAACCAAAGTTCAATGTCCATCAAAGGAAATACACGTAACAATCCTTATAGGATGAATTAAATGACAACATCGCGTGATTATATAATTCATCAAAATATCGTACAAACATTCACTGCTAATACGACGTAAGTCATGTCTCGATATCATTCTTAGCTTAACCAATGTATTTGCCTTGAAAATGTTTGCACCAGTTCCCTTTTCGTCAGGCCAGGCAACTGTCAACAAGCTAAAGCAACGTTTAATTTATATTTTTTAAACATTGTTTTAGATTTCCTTTTCATTAGCAGCATTTTGTGGTACTGGAATCCAGATAAATAGATGGTTCGCCATGCAAAAGATCTATACGCTCTTGTTCAAAATTTTTTATCAAAATTAAATGTTCGAAAGACTGACGGTTAATTACATATTATACTATTTATTGTCTTGGTCATATATTTAAGCTCGTGGATTTTGATTGCAGTAATCCTCTGGCAATACCCGAGCAAGTAAACTTTTGACACAACATGAACCGGACAAACAATCATTAAGAATGTGGGTTATTAAACTATCGGATCAAGCGGTAGTTTAGTTGTTGTGGGAGGCTTTGTTGTTGCTGTTGTTGTTGTTGATTATGATGATAATGTTTTGTGTGTAGGTTTTTAATGAATATTTACCATTTCAAACAATAAAACCGAAAACAATAATACTGAGAACAATTAAACCGAGAACCATGCATTCGACCAGGTCGAGATCACCATAAAGTTTTATGTCAAAGTGTGGACAATCAATATGGCCGGAACATGCATAGCAGTAAGAAATATAATCACAGTTAAAACAAATGACAAAGCAGACAAAAAAGAAGTCGTACAAACATATGGGATCCGTGAGACATAGGTGAAACAAAAGCAGCACGTTCTCAAAATGACATTGTTTTTGTTGTTGTTGTTGTTGTTGTTGTTGTGTTTTTTTTTGCAAAGAAAATAAATGATGCATGTGAAAGAAAGACAGCTACGTAACAGGGACTGGCTGATACTTTTAGCTGACAGAGTGGTTCAGCAGCGCTCTCCAGTTAAAGTTTAATGTTTTGTGTTTGGGACATTAATGGATGGTTCTCAAAGACCACAGACAAGTCTACCAACAAAGAAATTTCAGTACTTAAAATTGGCTCATGTGACGACATTACGAAGCGCGTGGCAGACGTCCTTAAGAAGTAGGTTTAGATCACTGCTTTTGCCTGCATCCCCAACCCACCCGCCACCTTAGAGAGTTCCAAGATAAGGGACTACATGGCAGACTGTGTTTATAAATCGCAGTCCTCGAAATTTATATCCACACGTATTCTTTCATAAGGAAAATATGAAAGTTCTTATGAAAATTGTGCTCGTTTCGAACTAAATTACTAAACTATGACAATGTCACAGAAATGTATTAAATATTTCATAATAATATACTCAAGAGACAAAATGTTGTCTGTTGTATGGTTTTATACATTTTCCAATATCTGGACAGAAGTTCCGCCACTCTATAAATCAGTTTTCTATTTAGAGAACAGAACATTCTATAAAGTAGGTATTTTCATCGTGTTTAATCAAAATACATCAACATTTAATATATTTTCCATAACTGACAAATTTATAAAAGATTAGACAGTTTTTATGTAGGAATTGAAGATAATGCAAGTTAACTAAGTCTATTTTTCCTGTATTTCAATGGACCCTCTAAGCGCATTCTCCTTAAGATCGATACATTACTCTATTTTGACATTGTCCGCCTTTAAAAAGCAGAACAAGCAGCAAACAATCCCGTTTTTATTCCAGTATTGTCTTTATGTAGAAGCTACGGTAGGTATCATACATTTGTTTATTTTTGTGTTTGAAGTAATATGCCGTATAAATGATATTAATATTGAAAATAAATTAAGTAAGTAGATAATACTAACTTTGTTAAACATAAAAATACGAATTTATCCACTGAACACTTATAAATAATTTATTGGAATATTAGGTCATTTTAATCATGGTTATTAGATATGATATACTTTTTTCGAAAATTGGCGCGGTCTTTACAAGCAAGCAACCACATAGTTTAGTTTACGGTGAAAGGATCAAGATGCTAACAATTCATCAATACGCTGGAATGCGTGGCACGATGCATAATGACAGCTTGTCACATAAATATTCAAGCAGCAATATCACACAGAAAGAGATTTCCTGTTATTTTCCAAATTACAAAGAATCAAAATAAATTCATCATTCTGCGTCTTTTAATGGCGCAATCTGAGTTTTGCTGCACAATGTGACATTGCTAATGATTTAAATCGATGTGACCTCATGCTATATACGAGAACTATTTATGTGATAGGTTTCTGTATGTAAAACTTTGTCGGTGTCATTGTGTTTCTTTGATCTGTTTCACGATTATTGTAAAACGAATGTGCCAAAACAAACACGTCAAAAGACTTTTCGGTTTATGGAAAACAATTGAATGACCAACATGAGGACACACGGTTTACAGACTATGAAGTGGTCACTGAGGCCTTATGAAGTTAACATGCAACAGAGACAAAGACAAGCAGGAAAACTGTCAACGAGACTGCATGGCATGCCAATGGACGTGTAACATACACACAGACAAGCAGGAAAACTGTCACCTCGACTGCATGGCATGCAAATGAACATGTAACATACACACAGACAGGCAGGAAAACTGTCACCGAGGCTGTATGGCATGCCAATGGACATGTAACATACACACAGACAAGCAGGAAAACTGTTACCAAGGCTGCATGGCATGCAAATGGACATGTAACATACACACAGACAGGCAGGAAAACTGTCACCGAGGCTGTATGCCATGCAAATGGACATGTACCATACACACAGACAGGCACGAAACTGTCACCGAGGCTGCATGGCAGGCAAATGGACATGTGACATACAAATAGACAAGCAGGAAACTGTCACCGAGGCTGCATTGCATGCAAATGGACATGTAACATACACATAGACAAGCAGGAAAACTGTCAACAAGGCTGTATGCCATGCAAATGGACATGTACCATACACACAGACAGGCACGAAACTGTCACCGAGGCTGCATGGCAGGCAAATGGACATGTACCATACACATAGACAAGCAGGAAACTGTCACCGAGGCTGCATTGCATGCAAATGGACATGTAACATACACACAGACAGGCAGGAAAACTGTCACCGAGGCTGCATGGCATGCAAATGGACATGTACCATACACACAGACAAGCAGGAAAACTGTCACCGAGGCAGCATGACAGGCTAATTGACATGTAACATACCCATATGTTACCCAGTGTTCATATTTCCAGATCTTAATTTATTATAAAACCAAATATCATTACATTATTATATCATCTGTTGACAATTGTTGTGTCTGTCCTGTGCTGCATGTCTGTCACGTGTTGATGTCTGTAGTGTCCACTGTGTGATAGCTGTCTAGTGAGAGAACAGGTTCTACAACTAATCTATTTTTAACTTGTAAGTGACCTCTAACCCTCTATACTTACTATATAAGGGACTGATTAGGGGCAGGGTAGGTCTCTCTCCTACACTAACCAGCAAACCAGTTATTTGGTTACTTGATTATTATACTTAAATAATTAGAGGTGGGAACTCCATTAAAGCCTAGTGAGTTTAACTTTATGTTACTATTATTTTTATTTGTGTAAAGGTATTTTGTTTATTATTTGATATAGCCTATCTATTTGAAATTGTCTTGTGAGTGATTGTTGTATGTATTACTGGAATGGATGAATTGAGACTTGAAATTCGATAGTAGTGAAGTCACTTTTGGCTAAGAAATTATTTTCATGTTCATTCCAGGCTTTATTTCATATCATGAAATAAAATTGAATCTGCAATCCGGAGTTTGGCAGTCTATATAGAGTCCTGCATTTAGAGCCCCGGTTACAGTGGCGATCCCGGCACTTTTCATAAAGCTGGGCGTGGCAATTCTTAGGAATCCTTAATGGAGCCCACCTAGAGGAGGCAGCATGTCAACTTACGTGACTTTACAGTCCAGTTAATTTATGCAAGAGGCCTACACAAGAGAGTCAGCAGAATACGCTACTAAAAATAGCAACGTCAGTTGTGGCCACTTACCGTAACGTTATTTTCGCGTTCAACTCAACTGGAAACCTTCGTGTGTACACACTCGCGATATCTACAAAACTGCGTATGTGTTAAATCTTGTGCGCGCATCAACTCCCAGAATGGAATTCTACACAAAAACTCAGATTTCATCGGAGCTGTGACTTTGTCGTTGTGAGATAGTGATTTGTATTTGTTTCAATACTGGTTGAACATTATTTTTGTTATTTAGATTATTGCCGGTCAGTTTTCCATTATTTTTTTTGTACTTTTGGTTAATGAGACTACTTTTAAGTTGTTTTCGACACTTTTCGATACTTACCTAACCAGAAGTTGATAAAACTTTCATTTAAGATATTAAATTTTTATCCAAATTTCTTGTTTAAAAGTCAGATACTGACCAGCAGTAATAAAATTTGAGCATATTTTGAGTTTCTGTCATATTTTGCTTGTAATCCTTGATTGAAACTGTTGTAACATTTTAGGCTTATTCTCTCAAGATTGTTTTCGGTAGCATTATTTTTGCAATCACCAAGGTTTTATTGTTTGATTATTGAGGTAAGAATACGTACGGATGAATTTTAGAGATATAGGGGAACAAATATAGGTTCTTTATCGTATCTTCTTTCTTCCCTTCTACTCTTGTATACTAACAATCTTTTTCAATTTGTGTATGAATGTGTTTTGTATATTAGCCATACCATTGTTATTTGTTTATTTATTTCATCATACATAGAAGCTATGTGCATTGTGTGTAGTTCTATATACATATATAGATAGAAGGTTTAACTGTCATAGTTCTTAGTTGTAGAGTTGTATTCGTGTAGAGAGCCAAAGAAAATGGCGTCCCCAATGCCATTATCCCCCAAAGGAAGGGGCAAATTTATGCATAATATTATTTCCAGTCCATCAGACGAACGCTTTCCTGCTCAGTACAGTATTACTCCTGCTATACCGAAACTACCACTGTTTTCAGGAGAAGAACCATTAAAGAAGAATTGGTGTTCATATCTTGAATGGAAGTATGAAGTTTCTTGTTTGAAGAATGATTCAGAAATAACGGATAACATTTTATTACAGGCAGTCAGGAGGTCGGTGTGTGGACCTGCGAAAACAACTATTTTATCTTTACGTCCTGTGGTTTCAGCAGATGTAATTTTAGACAAATTAGAAGCAGCCTTCGGCGATGTCTCGACTAAAGGTATGGTTATGCAAGAGTTCTTTAACACAGTTCAGCGGCCCGATTAATCTGTTGCCACCTTTGCTTGTCGCTTGGAGAACATTTTACAAATAGGTATTGAAAACAAACATTTATCCTTAGAGGCTAAAGATGACATGTTAAGACACAAATTTTGGTCTGCATTATCAAATGAAAAACTGGAAATGCAAACGAGGCATAAATATGACTCTATCTCTGATTTCAATATCTTGTTAAGAGAAATAAGAGCTGTTGAGAGAGAGATGAATCTTGGTAACAGTAACACAGCAAAGAATGCAAATATTGCTTCTTTGGAGTCAAAATTTGAGCACAAACTGGCATCATTTGAACATTCTTTTATGTCAGAGTTGAAAAATGTTGAAGCAAGGTTAGAGAAAAAGTATGATTCACAGTTTGGAGAAATTTTACAGAGATTAGATGAGTTGAAGATGGCAAGTACTACCACTAACCTACCAACAAGGGGCATAAACCGAGGTTCAGATAAATGGAACAGAGGCAGAGGACGAGGTAGCCAGTGGAGCAATAGAGGTAACTTGCATGGTAGCAATTTCAGTTCTCAATCAAAAGAGTAACCACCTCCGTTGCTGGCCAAACAGAGGTTGGTAAGGCTAGTAATGAAGGCCAGACAGAAAGCATAAGGTCTCGTTTAGTTGGAGAGTCAAATGAATCAGAGGTTCAAATCAATGGTATTGAATTTAAGGCACTGTTAGACACAGGAGCCATGGTGTCAGTTATATGTGAGTCAGCACTGGATTCAATTTCTCCAAAGCCAGAGGTTTTGTCCATTGAGAACTTATGTTTGTCTGTTTCAACAGCAGATGGTAGTCACATAGAGTATAGTGGATATATTGAGTGCTCTTTGCAAGTTCATTTCAGTCACCAAACGTTTGATGTTCTTTTACTGGTTATTCCAGATAACGCCTTCACAAGTCATTGTCCTATTATACTAGGAACAAACATAATTCGTGTTTTTAGAGATAGTCATGCTTTCTCGTCATACAGTCATGTCCCTGAACAGTGGCAGTGTGCTATTGATAGTACAAAATGTGTCTCATACAAAACCAAGTTATGTGGTAAAAGAAGTTACAAGTTAGGGCCGTATGAGAGTAAGACATTGAATTGCATTGCCAGAAATATAGATAGCAAGGTATCTCAAGTGGTTACAGAAAACTCAGACTTCAGTGATCAGAGGATTCTTGTGTGTCCTAGGGTTGTCAAGGTGAAAAAGTCTGGTTCAGTAAAAAAGGTCTCAGTGCAAGTATGCAACCTGACGGCTCAGATGGTAGAAATTTCTCCAAAAGCTTCTATTTGTCAACTCACTGAAGTTGAAGTGGTTGGACATTTGGTCACGGATGATAGAAAGTCAGAGTATTCACATTCCTGTGACATGGGTGTCAAAATAAATGTTGACAATTTATCTCCAAATCAGTTGCATATTGTTCATCAACTCTTAGGTAGGTGGAAAAAATGTGTTTTCATCTGGACCCACAGATATAGGTCAAACTGATGTGTTGAAACATAAGATTGTGTTAGAAGATACTAAACCATTTAAACAGCCTTACAGAAAAATTCCTCCAGCAATGTATGAGGAGGTGCGTCAACATATTAAAGTTATGTTACAGGCAGGGGTTATTAGACCATCAGAGAGTCCATACTCTAGTAATGTTGTGTTGGTCGAAAAAAAGGACGGAAGTCTCAGATTTTGTATTGACTGGAGAATTCTTAATTCAAAAACCAGGAAGGATGCATACATGTTGCCACGTTTTGACGATATAGTAGATACTCTAGTAGGTTCTACTATGTATTCTAAACTTGACTTGAGATCAGGATATTGGAATGTTGAGATGGATGAGGACAGTAAACAGTATACTGCTTTTTTTAGTTGGGAATTTAGGATTTTATGAATGGAATAGAATGGGTTTTGGACTGTCAAATGCAGGTGCTACTTTTCAGAGGCTTATAGAACGTACAATGGGAGATATGCACCTAAGGGATTGTTTGGTGTTTTTGGATGATATCCTTATTTTCTCAAAAGATTTTGATCAGCATATTTCCAGACTTGACTCCTGTCTTTCAAAACTGGCTGAACATGGTTTAAAGCTTAGACCAGACAAGTGTGAGTTGTTCATGTCTTCGCTTAAGTATCTGGGTCATGTCATATCTGGAGAAGGTATCCATACAGATCCTGATAAGGTTTCAGCAGTGAAAAATTGGCCAGTACCCAGAAATGTTAAGGAAGTACGTCAGTTTTTAGGCTTCACAGGTTAATACAGACGTTTCATTCCAAATTACTCCAAAATTGTAGAGCCATTGAACAGATTATTGGTTGGTCATTGTCTAAATGGGACAAAATCAAAGAAACGCAAAAAGGCAAGTCCAGTGTCATGGCAATGGGGTCCTGATCAACATGTTGCATTTGAAACAATCAAGGGCATGGTTACTTCTAGCCCAGTTCTCGGTTTTGCAGATTTTTTTCAACCCTTCATTTTACATACAGACACTTCTGGTTCAGCCTTGGGAGCAGTACTCTACCAAAAACAAGATGGTAAAGAGCGTGTAATCGGATATGCTAGTCGTGGGTTAAAGTCGAATGAAAAAAAGTATCCAGCACATAAGCTCGAGTTTTTAGCTTTAAAGTGGGCGGTAACAGAAAAATTTAGTGATTATCTCTGGGGCAATACATTCGAAGTAGTCACAGATAATAATCCGCTGACTTATGTGTTGACGACAGCCAAGTTGGATGCAACAAGTCAAAGATGGGTCGCAGCGCTAGCCAATTTCAATTTCTCTATCCAATATAGGCCAGGAAGGTTAAATGCTGATGCTGATGGGTTGTCACGCATTCCCGATTCTTTGATATACTCGGAAGCTGTTCAAGCTATTTGTAATGCTGTTATTGCAGATGTCCCTCAGTCTACATGTGTGTTGACTGGAGTTACCCCTCCTTCGGCCGGGGAGGAAGAAGTCCAGTTTGACAGTTTCAATAAGATAGATTGGAAGGTAGAGCAAGCTTTAGACACAGATTTGTTTCGTGTTTGCCAGTTGGTTCAAAGCGGTTCTCGCCCAAGGGAAAGGAATTTAAGACTTGAGTCACCATTGGTCCAGCGTTACATTAGGGAATGGAATCGTCTTGAAGTTGAAAATGGTGTTTTATTTAGGATGTCTACTCAAGATGGTCAAAGTATCAAACAGTTGGTACTACCAGAATCCTATCAAAGTATTGCATTGAAAGGTGTACATGATGATGTAGGTCACCCTGGTAAAGAAAAAACATTATGTTGGCGAGACAACGGTTTTATTGGCCAGGTTTGGAGAAAACTGTCAACTCCAAAGTAGAGACATGTGGGCGCTGTATCAGGAGGAAGTCTCCAATCGAGACAGCTGAAATGATAAACATTAAAACTACTAGACCTATGGAGTTAGTGTGTACAGATTTCTTGTCTTTGGAAACTTCAAAGGGAGGTTACGAGCATATTTTGGTCATTACAGATCATTTTACTAGGTATGCACAGGCTGTGCCGTGTCGCAACCAATCAGCTCAAACCACAGCAAAGGCTCTTTATGAGAATTTCTTTCGGTTCTATTCATTTCCAGAGAAGTTGCACAGTGACCAGGGTAGAAACTTCGAAGGTAAGGTCATTAGGGAGTTACGTAAATTGACAGGAACTGCTAAAACCCGCACTACTCCATATCATGCTCAGTCAACTCCATCTGAAAGGTTCAATCAAACCCTATTAAAAAAGCTAGGTACTTTAGAATCCAATCAAAAATCTGACTGGAAAGCATATATTGGTCCATTGGTGCAAGCATATAATGCAACAAAAAGCAATGCTACAGGATTTTCCCCTCACTATGTTATGTTCGGATGGCATCCTAGACTCGCTGTTGATGCATATCTTGGAACAGGTTGTAAGGAAAGTCACAAAGATTGTCATTCTTATGTTTCAAAGTTGAGGGACAGGTTACAGTATGCCTACAAAGCTGCAGCCGAGGAATCATGCAGGCAGGGTGCAAAAGGTAAACACTACTATGACAGAAAAGCTAGGGCTACAAAGTTTGAAGTTGGTGATAGAGTACTAGTGTTGTCTGTGGGTCACAAAGGTAAACATAAGTTGGCTGATAGGTGGGAGGAACATCCATATGTTGTTCTATCGATCCCAAATCCTGAACTTCCTGTGGATGAGGTAAGGAGAGAAGATGGTCTTGGTAGAGTTCGCACTTTACACCGCAATATGCTCTTACAGTTTAGTGTGTTGCCTGAAGATAACTCGTCTGTTCCAATTACTACTCTGTGTAAGGGAAAAGGGTCAACTGTCAAAGTAACTGATCCAATTACTACTCTGTGTAAGGGAAAAGGGTCAACTGTCAAAGTAACTGATCCGGTCAACAATGTCCCATCCAACTCAAATAGTGAAGTCAGTTCAGAATCCAGTTCAGATTCCAGTCCAGAATCTCCCTCAATATATGTCATACCTCAACGCAGAGTTAGATCACGTCGCACTCAGTGTACACCCACACGCAGTATGCAGAGTACTTCAGCACAAGGTAATGTGTCATTTGTTAATCAGACACCAACAGTACGAGAGTTACCCCAGCGAGAGTTACTCCAACGGGATGCACCTGATATTCCTGTGCTGAGAATATCATCTAGGGTGAGTAGAGCTCCTGACAGATATGGTCAGTGGGTTTGTCAGATGTCTACTCCATCTGATGCTCAAATGCAAGGCAACCAGTGCATAGAATTTTTTGTGTAGAAATTTGTTTTATTTGACTTTTTATTGCAGATGTGTTTTTTATGAATATTGGTGTATAACTTATATGATGTAATTTGCATGTTTTTTTTTTTTTTATAGTTTTATAGTTTTATATTGTCTTTATTTACAGCTGATGTAAACTCAATGTTATTTTGGATCTGAGGCATATATATTTCTCATATATACCGCTTAGTATTTAACAGATCTGTTTATAAATCTGTGTTTGAGTTAACTGCTGAAAATAGTTTTCAGATTGCTGTTATTGTTAGATTAATAGTCGTGTGTGCAGTTTACTTATACTATTTCTAGCAGTAATGTAGTTGTTATGGATATAGGAAAATGCCAGGAGACATTTTATTCAGTGGGAGGGAATATGTTACCCAGTGTTCATATTTCCAGATCTTACTTTATTATAAAACCAAATATCATTACATTATTATATCATCTGTTGACAATTGTTGTGTCTGTCCTGTGTTGCATGTCTGTCACGTGTTGATGTCTGTAGTGTCCACTGTGTGATAGCTGTCTAGTGAGAGAACAGGTTCTACAACTTATCTATTTTTAACTTGTAAGTGACCTCTAACCCTCTATACTTACTATATAAGGGACTGATTAGGGGCAGGGTATGTCTCTCTCCTACACTTACCAGCAAACCAGTTATTTGGTTACTTGATTATTATACTTAAATAATTAGAGGTGGGAATTCCATTAAAGCCTAGTGAGTTTAACTTTATGTTACTATTATTTTTATTTGTGTAAAGGTATTTTGTTTATTATTTGATATAGCCTATCTATTTGAAATTGTCTTGTGAGTGATTGTTGTATGTATTACTGGAATGGATGAATTGAGTCTTGAAATTCGATAGTAGTGAAGTCACTTTTAACTAAGAAATTATTTTCATGTTCATTCCAGGCTTTATTTTATATCATGAAATAAAATTGAATCTGCAATCCTGAGTTTGGCAGTCTATATAGAGTCCTGCATTTAGAACCCCGGTTACACATAGACAGGCACGAAACTGTCACCAAGGCTGCATGGCATGCAAATGGACATGTAACATACACATAGACAGGCACGAAACTGTCACCAAGGCTGCATGGCATGCAAATGGACATGTAACATACACACAGACAGGCAAGAAAACTGTCACTGAGGCTGCATGGCATGCAAATGAACTTGTACCATACACACAGACAGGCACGAAACTGTCACCGAGGCTGCATGGCAGGCTAATGGACATGTAAAATACACATAGACAGGCAGGAAAACTGTTACCAAGGCTGCATGGCAGGCAAATGGACATGTACCATACACACAGACAGGCACGAAACTGTCACCGAGCTTGCATGGCATGCAAATGGACATGTACCATACACACAGACAGGCACGAAACTGTCACCGAGGCTGCATGGCAGGCAAATGGACATGTAACATACACATAGACAAGCAGGAAAACTGTTACCAAGGCTGCATGGCATGCAAATGGACATGTAACATACACACAGAGAGCCAGGAAAACTGTCATCGAGGCTGCATGGCTTGCAAATGGACATGTACCATACACACAGACAGGCACGAAACTGTCACCGAGGCTGCATGGCATGCAAATGGACATGTAACATGCACACAGACAGGCAGGAAAACTGTCACCGAGGCTGTATGGCGTGGAAATGGACATGTACCATACACACAGACAGGCACGGAACTGTCACCGAGGCTGCATGGCATGCAAATGGACATGTAACATACACATAGACAAGCAGGAAAACTGTTACCAAGGCTGCATGGCATGCAAATGGACATGTGACATACACACAGACAGCCAGGAAAACTGTCGACGAGGCTGCATGGCATGCAAATGGACATGTAACATGCACAAAGACAGGCAGGAAAACTGTCACCGAGGCTGCATGACATGTAAATGGACATGTACCATAGACATAGACAAGCAGGAAAACTGTCACCGAGGCTGTATGGCAGGCAAATGGACATGTAACATACACACAGACAGGCAGGAAAACTGTCACCGAGGCTGCATGCCATGCAAATGGACATGTACCATACACACAGACAGGCACGAAACTGTCACCGAGGTTGCATGGCATGCAAATGGACATGTACCATACACACAGACAGGCACGAAACTGTCACCGAGGCTGCATAGCATGCAAATGGACATGTAACATGCACATAGACAGGCAGGAAAACTGTCACCGAGGCTGCATGGCATGCAAATGGACATGTACCATACACACAGACAGGCACGAAACTGTCACCGAGGCTGCATGGCAGGCAAATGGACATGTAACATACACACAGACAGGCAGTAAAACCGTCACCGAAGCTGTATGGCTTGCAAATGGACATGTGACATACACACAGACAGGCAGGAAAACTGTTACTGAGACTGCATGGCATGCAAATGGACATGTAACATACACACAGACAGGCAGGAAAACTGTCACTGAGACTGTATGGCGTGCAAATGGACATGTAACATACACACAGACAGGCACGAAACTGTCACCGAGGCTGCATGGCATGCAAATGGACATGTAACATACACATAGACAAGCAGGAAAACTGTCAACAAGGCTGTATGCCATGCAAATGGACATGTACCATACACACAGACAGGCACGAAACTGTCACCGAGGTTGCATGGCAGGCAAATGGACATGTAACATACACACAGACAGGCACGAAACTGTCACCGAGGCTGCATGGCAGGCTAATGGACATGTAACATACACATAGACAAGCAGGAAAACTGTTACCAAGGCTGCATGGCAGGCAAATGGACATGTACCATACACACAGACAGGCACGAAACCGTCACCGAGGTTGCAAGGCATGCAAATGGACATATACCATACACACAGACAGGCACGAAACTGTCACCGAGGCTGCATGGCAGGCAAATGGACATGTAACATACACATAGACAAGCAGGAAAACTGTTACCAAGGCTGCATGGCAGGCAAATGGACATGTATCATACACACAGACAGGCACGAAACTGTCACCGAGGCTGCATGGCATGCAAATGGACATGTAACATGCACACAGACAGGCAGAAAAACTGTCACCGAGGCTGCATGGTATGCAAATGGACATGTAACATACACATAGACAAGCAGGAAAACTGTTACCAAGGCTGTATGGCATGCAAATGGACATGTGACATACACACAGACAGCCAGGAAAACTGTCACCGAGGCTGCATGGCATGCAAATGGACATGTAACATGCACACAGACAGGCAGGAAAACTGTCACCGAGGCTGCATGGCATGTAAACGGACATGTGCCATACACATAGACAAGCAGGAAAACTGTCACCGAGGCTGTATGGCAGGCAAATGGACATGTAACATACACACAGACAGGCAGGAAAACTGTCACCGAGGCTGCATGCCATGCAAATGGACATGTACCATACACACAGACAGGCACGAAACTGTCAACGAGGCTGCATGGCATGCATATGGACATGTAACATGCACACAGACAGGCAGGAAAACTGTCACCGAGGCTGCATGGCATGCAAATGGACATGTAACATACACATAGACAAGCAGGAAAACTGTCACTGAGACTGCATGGCATGCAAATGGACATGCACCATACACACAGACAGGCACGAAACTGTCACAGAGGTTGCATGGCATGCAAATGGACATGTACCATACACACAGACAGGCAGGAAACTGTCACCGAGGCTGCATGGCATGCAAATGGACATGTAACATGCACACAGACAGGCAGGAAAACTGTCACCGAGGCTGCATGGCATGCAAATGGACATGTATTATACACACAGACAGGCAGGAAAACCGTCACCGAGGCTGCATGGCAGGCAAATGGACATGTAACATACACACAGACAGGCAGGAAAACTGTCACCGAGGCTGCATGGCAGGCAAATGGACATGTAACATACACATAGACAAGCAGGAAAACTGTCACCGAGACTGTATGGCATGCAAATGGACATGTAACATACACACAGACAGGCAGGAAAACTGTCACCGAGACTGTATGGCATGCAAATGGACATGTAACATACACACAGACAGGCAGGAAAACTGTCACCTCGACTGCATGGCAGGCAAATGGACATGTAACATACACACAGACAAGCAGGAAAACTGTCACCGAGACTGTATGGCATGCAAATGGACATGTAGCATACACACAGACAGGCAGGAAAACTGTCACCGAGACTGTATGGCATGCAAATGGACATGAAACATACACACAGACAAGAGGAAAACTGTCACCTCGACTGCATGGCATGCAAATGGACATGTAACATACACACAGACAGGCAGGAAAACTGTCACCGAGGCTGCATGGCAGGCAAATGGACATGTAACATACACACAGACAAGCAGGAAAACTGTCACCAAGGCTGCATGGCATGCAAATGGACATGTAACATACACACAGGCAAGCAGGAAAACCGTCACCGAGGCTGCATGGCAGGCAAATGGACATGTAACATTCACACAGACAAGGAGGAAAACTGTCACCGAGACTGTATGGCATGCAAATGGACATGTAACATACACACAGACAGGCACGAAACTGTCACCGAGGCTGCATGGCAGGCAAATGGACATGTAACATGCACACAGACAGGCAGAAAAACTGTCACCGAGGCTGCATGGTATGCAAATGGACATGTAACATACACATAGACAAGCAGGAAAACTGTTACCAAGGCTGTATGGCATGCAAATGGACATGTGACATACACACAGACAGCCAGGAAAACTGTCACCGAGGCTGCATGGCATGCAAATGGACATGTAACATGCACACAGACAGGCAGGAAAACTGTCACCGAGGCTGCATGGCATGTAAACGGACATGTGCCATACACATAGACAAGCAGGAAAACTGTCACCGAGGCTGTATGGCAGGCAAATGGACATGTAACATACACACAGACAGGCAGGAAAACTGTCACCGAGGCTGCATGCCATGCAAATGGACATGTACCATACACACAGACAGGCACGAAACTGTCAACGAGGCTGCATGGCATGCATATGGACATGTAACATGCACACAGACAGGCAGGAAAACTGTCACCGAGGCTGCATGGCATGCAAATGGACATGTAACATACACATAGACAAGCAGGAAAACTGTCACTGAGACTGCATGGCATGCAAATGGACATGCACCATACACACAGACAGGCACGAAACTGTCACAGAGGTTGCATGGCATGCAAATGGACATGTACCATACACACAGACAGGCAGGAAACTGTCACCGAGGCTGCATGGCATGCAAATGGACATGTAACATGCACACAGACAGGCAGGAAAACTGTCACCGAGGCTGCATGGCATGCAAATGGACATGTATTATACACACAGACAGGCAGGAAAACCGTCACCGAGGCTGCATGGCAGGCAAATGGACATGTAACATACACACAGACAGGCAGGAAAACTGTCACCGAGGCTGCATGGCAGGCAAATGGACATGTAACATACACATAGACAAGCAGGAAAACTGTCACCGAGACTGTATGGCATGCAAATGGACATGTAACATACACACAGACAGGCAGGAAAACTGTCACCGAGACTGTATGGCATGCAAATGGACATGTAACATACACACAGACAGGCAGGAAAACTGTCACCTCGACTGCATGGCAGGCAAATGGACATGTAACATACACACAGACAAGCAGGAAAACTGTCACCGAGACTGTATGGCATGCAAATGGACATGTAGCATACACACAGACAGGCAGGAAAACTGTCACCGAGACTGTATGGCATGCAAATGGACATGAAACATACACACAGACAAGAGGAAAACTGTCACCTCGACTGCATGGCATGCAAATGGACATGTAACATACACACAGACAGGCAGGAAAACTGTCACCGAGGCTGCATGGCAGGCAAATGGACATGTAACATACACACAGACAAGCAGGAAAACTGTCACCAAGGCTGCATGGCATGCAAATGGACATGTAACATACACACAGGCAAGCAGGAAAACCGTCACCGAGGCTGCATGGCAGGCAAATGGACATGTAACATTCACACAGACAAGGAGGAAAACTGTCACCGAGACTGTATGGCATGCAAATGGACATGTAACATACACACAGACAGGCACGAAACTGTCACCGAGGCTGCATGGCAGGCAAATGGACATGTAACATACACACAGACAAGAAGGAAAACTGTCACCAAGGCTGCATGGCATGCAAATGGACATGTAACATACACACAGACAGGCAGGAAAACTGTCACCGAGACTGTATGGCATGCAAATGGACATGTAACATACACACAGACAGGCAGGAAAACTGTCACCTCGACTGCATGGCAGGCAAATTGACATGTACCATACACACAGACAAGCAGGAAAACTGTCACCGAGACTGTATGGCATGCAAATGGACATGTAGCATACACACAGACAGGCAGGAAAACTGTCACCGAGGCTGTATGGCATGCAAATGGACATGAAACATACACACAGACAAGAGGAAAACTGTCACCTCGACTGCATGGCATGCAAATGGACATGTAACATACACACAGACAGGCAGGAAAACTGTCACCGAGGCTGCATGGCAGGCAAATGGACATGTAACATACACACAGACAAGCAGGAAAACTGTCACCAAGGCTGCATGGCATGCAAATGGACATGTAACATACACACAGGCAAGCAGGAAAACTGTCACCGAGGCTGCATGGCATGCAAATGGACATGTAACATTCACACAGACAAGCAGGAAAACTGTCACCGAGACTGTATGGCATGCAAATGGACATGTAACATACACACAGACAGGCACGAAACTGTCACCGAGGCTGCATGGCAGGCAAATGGACATGTAACATACACACAGACAAGCAGGAAAACTGTCACCAAGGCTGCATGGCATGCAAATGGACATGTAACATACACACAGACAGGCAGGAAAACTTTCACTGAGACTGTATGGCATGCAAATGGATATGTAACATACACACAGACAGGCACGAAACTGTCGCCGAGGCTGCATGGCAGGCAAATGAACATGTGACATACACACAGACAAGCAGGAAAACTGTCGCCGAGGCTGCATGGCAGGCAAATGGACATGTAACATACACACAGACAAGCAGGAAAACTGTCACCGAGACTGTATGGCATGCAAATGGACATGTAACATACACACAGACAGGCAGGAAAACTGTCACCGACGCTGCATGGCAGGCAAATGGACATGTAACATACACACAGACAAGCAGGAAAACTGTCACCGAGACTGTATGGCATGCAAATGGACATGTAACATACACACAGACAAGTAGGAAAACTGTCACCGAGGCTGCATGGCATGCAAATGGACATGTAACATACACACAGACAGGCAGGAAAACTGTAACCTCGACTGCATGGCATGCAAATGGACATGTAGCATACACACAGACAGGCACGAAACTGTCACCGAGGCTGTATAGCGTGCAAATGAACATGTAACATACACACAGACAGGCAGGAAAACTGTCACTGAGACTGTATGGCATGCAAATGGACATGTAACATACACACAGACAGGCACGAAACTGTCACTGAGACTGTATGGCATGCAAATGGACATGTAACATACACACAGACAGGCAGGAAAACTGTCACCAAGGCTGCATGGCAGGCAAATGGACATGTAACATACACACAGACAGGTAGGAAAACTGTCACCAAGGCTGCATGGCATGCAAATGGACATGTAACATACACACAGACAGGCAGGAAAACTGTCACCAAGGCTGCATGGCATGCAAATGGACATGTAACATACACACAGACAGGCACGAAACTGTCACCGAGGCTGCATGGCAGGCAAATGGACATGTAACATACACACAGACAAGCAGGAAAACTGTCACCAAGGCTGCATGGCATGCAAATGGACATGTAACATACACACAGACAGGCAGGAAAACTTTCACTGAGACTGTATGGCATGCAAATGGATATGTAACATACACACAGACAGGCACGAAACTGTCGCCGAGGCTGCATGGCAGGCAAATGAACATGTGACATACACACAGACAAGCAGAAAAACTGTCACCGAGGCTGCATGGCATGCAAATGGACATGTAACATACACACAGACAGGCAGGAAAACTGTCACCGACGCTGCATGGCAGGCAAATGGACATGTAACATACACACAGACAAGCAGGAAAACTGTCACCGAGACTGTATGGCATGCAAATGGACATGTAACATACACACAGACAAGTAGGAAAACTGTCACCGAGGCTGCATGGCATGCAAATGGACATGTAACATACACACAGACAGGCAGGAAAACTGTAACCTCGACTGCATGGCATGTAAATGGACATGTAGCATACACACAGACAGGCACGAAACTGTCACCGAGGCTGTATGGCGTGCAAATGAACATGTAACATACACACAGACAGGCAGGAAAACTGTCACTGAGACTGTATGGCATGCAAATGGACATGTAACATACACACAGACAGGCACGAAACTGTCACTGAGACTGTATGGCATGCAAATGGACATGTAACATACACACAGACAGGCAGGAAAACTGTCACCAAGGCTGCATGGCAGGCAAATGGACATGTAACATACACACAGACAGGTAGGAAAACTGTCACCAAGGCTGCATGGCATGCAAATGGACATGTAACATACACACAGACAGGCAGGAAAACTGTCACCAAGGCTGCATGGCATGCAAATGGACATGTAACATACACACAGACAGGCAGGAAAACTGTCACCAAGGCTGCATGGCATGCAAATGGACATGTAACATACACACAGACAGGCAGGAAAACTGTCACCGAGGCTGCATGGCATGCAAATGAACATGTAACATACACACAGACAGGCAGGAAAACTGTCACTGAGACTGTATGGCATGCAAATGGACATGTAACATACACACAGACAGGTAGGAAAACTGTCACCGAGGCTGCATGGCATGCAAATGAACATGTAACATACACACAGACAGGCAGGAAAACTGTCACTGAGACTGTATGGCATGCAAATGGACATGTAACATACACATAGACAGGCAGGAAAACTGTCACTGAGACTGTATGGCATGCAAATGGACATGTAACATACACATAGACAAGCAGGAAAACTGTCACCGAGGCTGCATGGCATGCAAATGGACATGTAACATACACACAGACAGGCAGGAAAACTGTCACCGAGGCTGCATGGCATGCAAATGAACATGTAACATACACACAGACAAGCAGGAAAACTGATACTGAGACTGTATGGCATGCAAATGGATATGTAACATACACACAGACAGGCACGAAACTGTCGCCGAGGCTGCATGGCAGGCAAATGGACATGTGACATACACACAGACAGGCACGAAACTGTCGCCGAGGCTGCATGGCAGGCAAATGGACATGTGACATACACACAGACAGGCAGGAAAACTGTCACCGAGGCTGCATGGCATGCAAATGAACATGTAACATACACACAGACAGGCAGGAAAATCGTCACCGAGGCTGCATGGCATGCCAATGGACATGTAACATACACTCAGACAGGCAGGAAAACTGTCACCGAGGCTGCATGGATTGCAAATGGACATGTAACATACACACAGACAGGAACGAAACTGTCACCGAGGCTGCATGACATCCAAATGGACATGTAACATACACACAGACTGGCAGGAAAATTGACACCGAGGCTGTATCCATGCAAATTGGCATGTAACATACACACAGACTGGCAGAAAATTGTCACCAAGGCTGCATGATATGTACATAGACATTAATCAGACGCCCAGACAGACAGATGGACATACCTTACGTCGTGTTACATGTGTATGTATGAACTAAAGCCTATATAAAAAAAAAATTCAGTGTTCAATTTCTTTTTTCTGGTTATCACATGAAATATGTAGTGATCATATGAATATACATGTGAGCGTTTAGTTCTTTTCCATTTTCTTATTACTTATGATTAAATGATCTAAAAAGAAGATTAAAGTATGTCTGTCACGTTTCTTTGAAACACACGCCTCAGCCTTTGACCAAAACACACTGGTGATGTAAAGGTTAACAAAACGTAGCTTTGACAATGACATCTGTGAGTCTTCCATTGAACTGGAAATGGTCTCAGACTACAAGGATAAGCAAATACATTCAATAAACAGTCTAAGAAGACTAAATTTACCATAAATGCCATATCGACCGAAGATAAAGCTAATCCCGTCGTCGTTATACATCTTCAATATATCATTTTCAGACAGTTAATGTCCCGGCATACAAACAATAATAGAAAATGTATGCAAATTACGATCTGCAAGCAATATATGGCAAATTCATTGCGCATTTTATCAAGAATATTTCGATATCTCGATAGTGTCTACGATTTATATTCGTATAATAAATGACAAGTATTCATTCATCTGTAATTTCTTACGGCAATCAAGATTGCATTAATACATTGTAGATGCTTTTCTAGACAAAACCTTCATGCAAAGTCCGTGTCGGGACTGTCATATATTGTTCTTGATGCTGTTAGCGCCCGGTAAGTTTCTGGTGTAGAGAGATTTCAATTGACTACAATGCTCTTAGCTTCTGGTCATGTTCGTGACAAGTTTTTCTTATGCTATCTGGAGTATGGGTACTTTTCACTGGTCATGATCAATGATACGATCTTCTTGGTGTTATATTCATGTTATCTTTCTTGGTTGAGGTCAGGTACAAATACAAACACCTGTGACAGATCGAATCCATGACTTGTGTTTCTTCAATGTTTGTGTCATGTCAAATGTCACAAGATCTGTAGCTTCATCTATTTCAATCAGCGCTGTATATATCTGAATTGTGGAGGCTGTCTAGCGTGTTGATGTTTTCTGAAGGATTACTCCAAGCTGATTGGCATGCACCTGTCCTTTCGCACATGTCCAGTATCCCTCCCAGTCTGTACAAGAGAGCCTACATACAAAGCATTAAGGGTCGCCGTCGAGGTCCTGTTCAACTATGGAAGATGTTTGCCTAACAACATACTGATAAAGACACAGCAAAACCTTGTTGTTATTTAAATATTTAAAATGCATTCAGATTTGTTATGTCTTAAAATTATATCTAGTTACAAATTATATTTGGCCGCATGGGAAAAGGCCCGACTAAAAACAACAAAATAGAGCACAACATTTGACTTGTATATATTACATCGTCGGAACAAATGCAATGTAAACTAAATTAATCATGCATGCACATATGGAGTATTAACAATTTTAGGTGACAGGTAACAATGTAGCTAAATTTTAAAGTACAAAAATCTTATTCAGTTCTTATAATGCATCAAGTTGCATAAGATCCGAAATTCAATGCATGACAGCGCCGCAATTTACTTGTTTGTAGAACAACATCACGCCATATATATAGGACTTTTCCAGGAAGGATTATATATGGACAACAAGAAAAGTCGTTGATGCGAAGCAACAAAATGCGACGCAAAAATTTGAAGAGGTAAAGATTTTAAAGCAATGTTGGAGCAAGTAACTACGACATTTGAAACGTTATGGTTTTTATTTCAAAGTTTTCAGTATACTATAAATCTCGAGAAAAAAGTGTAAATGTATAACCTATTTTCCTGAGACCATAAAACGTTTAAAACAAAATAAAAAGCAAAACCCGACACCAGTTAAATAGGTTTTCTAAGATGTTACAATGTAGATTTTACATATGTAGAAGAAAAGTTGCAAAATTATTATTTTAAAAATAAAGCGTACAAGCAGAAATTGTTTATGTGTAGCAGCCTCACATAAAAAATAAGTATTGTTCCGATTGTGTTTTTCTCTAACGTTGTATATTTTTTGCTTAAGTATTTTATTGTTTATTTTCAAAGTTATTTTGATATTTTCAGACACACAAAAATAAACATAAAAATAAATAAATAAAACAGAAAGCCGTTTACCGAATTAGGATCCGTATTTAAGTTTTTGAAAGTCCGCAAAACAAACTTTCCCCCACTTGCGAATTTCAGTTAGCATTCCATATATAGGCGTCGCGCTCCAAAGTTATCGCGGTAGAAAGGCATCATTTACTCCAATGGGATTTATAACAAAAGTAGGACACCCTTTATGGATTCAACTCATACATTAATCCATGTCCGTTTAAAGACATAATAATTCAGAATCTTTTACAAATAACATGAATATTCACTGTATCTGACTATTTGGTAACGCGAAGGTGTTTTATATTTAATTTTCTCTATTATCTTTTCATGTAATGAAAATCTCACGTTTAGTTAGACAGATATCAAATAAAATTGCGACAATAACTCAGCCATGCCGATCGGAATCCGTCAAATACTAAAATAAATGTTACCTGTACATTGTAGTGGTCATAAAAAAATCTCCCTGTGCATGTAATTTAAGTTGTCATTTAATTAGTACTTTGAGGATTGTTACATAAATTTCCTTTGATGGATATTGGACTTTGGTTCCTCAATTCCATCTCCACATGAATAGACTGGTACAACCATATACACTCATTCTTTTTCTTCATTCAAAAAATTAATTGCGCTTACAATTAACAGTTTTGTAAAGTTCTTTTAGAAGAAATTATACTTCTTTCTCTTCTAAATACTATGTGTATATTATTTTTCAATTACTTTACTACTTTCGTCATAACTTATAAAAAACAACGTCAGCGCTTGGACATTTTTTATTCAAATAGATCGTTTTTCTTTCATTTGCTTGCATTTGAGAAAATCATTAGGAAGTGCGAGGTTATAGCGCTGTAAAACCGATTTCAGCACCCCAGTCGGTCTGCTATTTTTGTTAAATGACTCATCACAGAATTGCTCTTTTTTACATGTGGCTTGCATGTAAATACCTTTATCCTGTGCCTTTTTAAAATTTCGGTAAATGTTTCCATGCTTATAGGACTTTGTCAGATATACTTATTTATAAATCTCACTTCGATAAGTGCATGTTTTTACATTGTGGTATGCATAATAATAACTGTGTCCTTGTACAAAAACTAATATTGGAACTAATTTCGAAAGAACTTCTGTGCACGTATAACCTTTATAGGTGTTTCTTATATCTCATCTTCCAATTCAAACAGTAAACAATCTGGAACCCTGAGTTGGATACGAAGAGATTTCCTCGGGATTAATCACACTGACTTCTTGACAAATTGTACCTTAATCAGCTGTTTTCTTAGAAGGAAGTTTGCCATATGGGTCGTAACGAGGTGCTTTTCAATATTTATTACCGATGTTGTTGACATCGTAGCATCATTATTGCTCTATGTAGTTTATGTAGTTTCATTGGTATCTCAATTACAAATTGTGTAATTACCTTCTGCAATTCGCAGATATGAGGGGGGCCTAATGTACACAGTGAACTGGGACATTCTTAACAAGAAAAGTGGTTAGTATTTTGTTTTCGAAAGAGACTTAAAATAGTTAAATATACCAGATAAGTAACACCAATTCTTATAATCATATGGTCTTTTTAAATGGACAGTTTCTAACGTTGCAATAGTATAAGTTTTAAAATTACTAACATTAAGTGAATAACAGGGTAAATTATTACTTCTTAAGTTTTTGATTATGAAGATATGGTTCAGAAATTGTGGTAATTTATAATGGTTGCTGATAGAAGATTTAAGGTAAACTGTCTTGATATTTCTCATCTAGGCTTCTTTTCACAACAGTCTTCACTACAAACACACATGAACAGTTTACCTTCCCTAACAATAGGCCAATTCATCACCGATGTAGCAATGGTAGAAGGATCTAAAAGAGGCATAGCCGGGAGTATTCCTGACCGATTTCTCGACAAGTCGGACATAATTTTTCCTAAGAAAGCTTACAGCACTGTTCGTAATGAGAGTACATTCAATATTCATCCATGTAGTTAACACCATGTCGTCGTTATTGCCTCTTATAGTGTCATTTGTATATTTATTACGGATCCTCGTCTTCCACTTTTCAGGCGCGTTAAGTGGATTTAATGTACAGTGAACGGCAATTAGGGTAAAAGCCGCAAAGCATATTAGACACAATAATCAGGAGGGCGCCCATAGCAGACTCCACTGACTGCTCGTCTCTTAACGCGTGGGTTCGGGGCAAAGGATTGAATGTGGAAAGTTGTTCAGCTGATCTGCGGTGCGCCGGTGGTTCTGCCCAGACGTTTGTCTGGACTCTTTCCCCAGTAAAATACCTGGACATCGCTATAATGAACATTTTATCCCTACGATGTGCATGTATTTCTAAAAAACACACACAAAACAACAGAACAACCACAACAAACAAACAAACAGCAAAGTGATCAGTGTTTACTTCTGTTTATGCTATCAAAAGTCGGGGATACTATTGGTAGTTCACAGTTCTGCATTTATATTTAATAACTATTCCCACTGTAGCTGCTTTCTCGTGAAATTCAAC